>PVHP010019479.1:0-31670 GCA_004024765.1 Zapus hudsonius
ATCTTTGTTAAAGATCAAGTTATTATAGTTACTCAAACTAACAGCAGCGTCTTCAATTTGGTTCCATTGGTCTGTCTGTTTTTATGCCATACCATGCTGTTTTTGTTACTATGGCTTTGTAGTATGTCTTTAGATCAGGAATGATGATACTGCCTACAGAAGTACTTTTACTAAGAATAGATTTGGCTATCTGAGGCCTTTTGCCATTCCAAATAAATTTTGAGATTATTTTTTTCTATGTCTGTAAATAATGAAGGTGAGATTTTTTTTAGTGGCATGGCACTGAATGCGTATATTGCTTTTGGAAGGATTGACATTTTTACTATATTAATTCTACCTATCCAGGAGCATGGAAAATATTTCCATCTTTTCTGATCCTCATTTCCATCTTTTCTGATCCTCCTTTATTTCCTTCTTGAGTATTTTAATGTTTTCATTACACCAGTCTTTCACATCCTTGATTAGTGATATTCCAAAGTATTTGACATTTTTAAAAGGCTATTTAAAACAGTTCAGTCTCTCTGATGTCTTTTTTTATCCATATCATCTTAATATAGGTAGGTTACTGATTTTTGTTTGTTAATTTTGTGTCCTTTCACTTTGCTGAAGAAATTTATCACCTTTGGAGGTTACTGATTCTATTCTTTGGGTCTGTTATGTATAGGATCATGTCATCTGCACATAGGGTTAGTTTAAATTCTTCCTTTCTAATATTTATCCCATTTATGTCTTTCTCCTGTCTTATTGCTTGGGCTACAGCTTCAAGCACTATGTTGAAGAACAGTGGTGAGAGTGAACACCCCTGTCTTTTTCCTGATTCAAGTGGGAACTCCTTGATTCTTTCCCCATTGAGTATGACTGGGCTTTAGGAGTTTTGTCTGTTGCCTTTATTATGTTGAGGTATAAGCCATCTATGCCTAACCTCTCCAGTACTTAGAGCATAGAGCATGAAGAAGTGGTGTTATATTTTGTCAAACCCTCCTCTGTGTCAACTGAGATGACCATGTGGTTATTATGATTGAGTCTATTAATGTGGTGAATTACATAAATCGACTTCCATATGTTGAACAATACCTGCATCCCTGGGATGAAGGCTACTTGTTCTAGGTGGATAATATTTTTGATGTGTTGTTGTATCCAGTTTGCGAGGATTTGGTTTAGGAATTTTGCATCTAAGTTCATTAAGGATATGGGTCTGTAATTTTCCTTTCATATTTTATCTTCCTCTGGTTTGGTGTTTAGGGTGATGCTAGCTTCAAAGAAGGAGTTTGGAAGTTTTCCCTCTTTTCCTAAAACACACACACACTTCAGAAGGAGTGGTTTCAGTTGTATGATGATTTGGTAGAATTAGGGTGAGATCTATCAGGTCCTTGACTTTTCCTTCTGTGGAGGTTTTGATTGAATTTTCAATCTCCATGAATGTGACAGTTTTTTTAATAAGCTGAATTTGCTCTGGGATTAGCTTTTTTGGTGCTAGGTGTCCAGGAATTCATTCATTTCTTCCAGATTCTTGAATTTTGTGGAGTAGAGGTTTTGGATTTATGACCTAATGATTCTTCCAATTTCACTGGGGTCTGTGTGACCTTTTACTTTTCATTTCTGATTTTGTTGATTTGGGACTTCTTCTTTCTTTGTTTAATTAGATTTTCTAAGGGTTTGTCAATCTTGTTTATTTTTCAAAGAACCAGTTCCTTTTTCATCTATTTTATAATTGTTTTATTCATTTCCATTTCATTAATCTCAGCTCTGATCTTAATTATTTCTTTTAGCCTTGAGCTCCTAGGGTTGGATTGTTCTGGTTTTTCCAATGCCTTTAGTTGGGTGGTTAGGTAATTAATTTAACATCTCTGTCTTTGTTATGAAGGCCTTTAGCCTATGAATTATTCCCTTAGGGCTGACTTCATTGTGTTCCATAGGTTTTGCTATGTTGTGTTTTCATTATCATTTTCAATTCCATTTTTTATTTCTTACATGATCAATTCATTGTTTAACAGTTTATTGTTCAGTCTCCAATAGTTGGTGCATTTTCTGCTGATCCTCCCATTGTAAATACCTAACTTTAACACACTGTGGTCCAAAATGATGCAGGCGGCTATGTCAATCTTCCTGAATTTGTTGAGGCATGTCTTGTGAACTAATATGTGGTCTATTTTGGAGAAGTTTCCATGGGCTGCTGAGAAGAATGTATATTCTATATCATTTGGATGGAATGTTCTATAAATGTCTGTTAGGTCTAGTTAATCTATGGTGTTGTTAAGCTCCATTATTTCCCTGTTGACCTTCTGTTTGGATGATCTGTCTAGAGATGATAGTGGTGTATTAATGTCTCCTACTATGATGGAATTAGAGTCTACTTCTGATTTGTTTTGAGTAAATTTTACTTTATATAATATTGTGCAACTGTATTTGGTGCAAACATATTTATGATAGTGATATCCTCTTGTTGGATCATTCCCTTGATGAGTAAGAAGTGACCTTCATTATCCCTTTTAACTAATTTGGTTTAAAGTCTATTTTGTCAGATATTAATGTAGCCACTCCTGCTTGTTGTTTATTTCCATTTGCTTGAAAAAAATGTTTTCCATCCTTTTACACTCAGGAGAGTTATGTCTTTAGAGATGAGGTGGGTTCCTTGAAGGCAGCAGATGGAAGGGTCCATTTTCTATTTCACTCTGATAATCTGTCTTTTTATAGGGGAGGTTTGTCCATTTATATTCAGAATTGTAACTGTGAGTTTTGCCTTAAGCCCTGTCATGTTGAAGGGTTTTGGGGGGTTTATGTCTCACGTGTTATTATTAGCCCAATAATTTTGAATACTACACTTGTTCTCTAGTAGATTCCTTGTTTCTTCTGTGTGAATCAACTTCCATAGTATTCTCCATAACTATGGCTTTGGGTTCATGTAATCATATAGCTGGCTTTTCTTGTGGAATTCTTTCAATTCTCCATCTACCATGATGGATAGCTTTGCCAGTTACAGTATTCTAGGTTGGAATCCATAATTCTTCAGGCCTAGAAGAGCATTATTCCAAGCCCTTCTGGCCTTCATGGTTTATATTTAGAAGTCTGAGGTAAGTCTGATGGGTTTGCCTTTATAAGTGATGCATTGTTTCTCTCTTGCTGCCTTGAGAACTCTCTCTTTACTTTCTATGTTTGGTGTATTACCTAAGATATGTCTTAGGGGCGTTCCTTCTTTGGTCCTGTTTCTTTGGGGTTCTATGGACTTCTCATATCTGAACTGGCCATTTTCTCTTGTAAGATAAGCAATGTTTTCTTGATAATTGTGTTGAAAATATGTTCTATGCCTTTGGTCTGGTTTTCTTCTCCATCTAGGATCCCCATTGTCATAGTCAGACACATATTCTGAGATGAATCTCCAAATCAGGCTCAGTTTGGGAGGAAAATATTTATTAAGTAACAGATCCAGGGGAAGTTTCAGAAAATGTTGGCCTCATATCATAGATCCATGCAGATAACAAGAGAGAGAGAGAGAGAGAGAGAGAGAGAGAGAGAGAGAGAGAGAGAGAGAAAGAAAGAGACCCAGTAACAATAATTCCAAAAGCAAGCTCCAACCACTACCAAAGAGCAGGACCACCAGACTTCAGTTACACCTGCTCTTTGTGTATGTATAGGTGGAATTTCATATCCACCTAATAAATATCTTGGGGCTAGAGCATAGAATCTGGTCTAGGTGACACCTCCTCCAGTCAGGCACCTGGAGAAAAATAGTTTTGAATCTATTGGGGGACATTCAGTCAAACTACCACAATCCACCCCTGACCCCCAATAGATTTACAACTATCTATATTATGTTTAGTCCAGTTTTAAATGTGCCACAGTCTTTATCAACTTTAAGGCTATTCCAAAGTCCCATGTCTTATCTGAGATTTAAGATTGTCTCTTAACTGTAAATTCTATAAAATCAAAACAAGTTATAAACTTTTAACATATAATGGCACAGAGTAAACACTTCCAGCTGCTATGAGACATAACAAGGAAAGACTTGGCCAATGCCTCAATAAATATCAGCAAATATCCACATGTACAGTTCAAGTCCCATAGCACAACCAATGACTGTGTCCTGATTTTTCAGTTTGTTCCTCCAGTTTGTCTGAGTAACTGGGAAATCTTACATCCCAAGCCAGCAGCACTCCATGGTAGCCCTTGCACAGTCCTGGTATATACAAAACATCTTTGTGTCTCCATTGTAAACCATGATCCACCTTCCAAAGGCTTCACTGGCCAATCAGGGACTTCACACCTTTTTCCATATACCACATCTGATCAGTGGCTCCTGGAACCATGTGTACTTCATGACCCACTCCATGCATGCATTTCTTATGCTTCCAAAAGCAATACCAATTATGCAGGACACAGCCATGTTGTTAATTCAGGGACAAAATAAATCATGACTTTGAAGAGCAGATCCCTTCCTTTCCAAAGAGTTTGTGCAGTCCACCATTCAGTCCTTTCTGGGTAGAAACACCTCAGGCATCTCTCCATTGTTTCAATGTAAAGCACTTGGGCCATAATCAAAAGCCAGGTTTTTCTTACTTTAAATCTCAAAATCTCATTTTCATATCCATAGCCATGCACAACAGTCCATTACTTAAATTCAACCTTGGTCAAATTCTCTGGGCATGGGCAGTGGGATGTTTCCACCCCTTGGTCCAGGTAATGAGTTCTATTAAAGTTTTCTGCACTCTCTCCTTCCCCATAGATAGCCAAGCCTCCAAACTTTCTTTCTCCTTTCTGCACTGAACATTTCCAAATTCTAGCCAGAATATCCCATAAAACATGGCTTACTACTCTGGAAGGCATCTTCAGTTGCAAGTGCCAAGTCAATGTCCATTCCTCCAGTATACAAGTTCCAAAAGATCAAAATCCACATTGTGGGATTCATCGCAGCTACATCTCCCCACATATTTGGTACCAAATATGTCGTAGTCAGCCAGATACCCCTGAGATGAATCTCCAAACCAGGCTCAGTTTTGGGAAGAACATATTTATTATGGAACAAATCCAGGTGAAATTTCAATACAGGCTGGCCCAGTTTCACAGGTCCAAGCACAGAGAAAGACCCAGCACCAGCAACTACAAAAGCAAGCTCTAACTACAAACAAGAAGCAGGACTGCCAGACTTCAGCTCTAAATGTCTTTTGCATATGTATAGTTGGAATTTCACATCCACATTAGAAATACATTAGGGTTACAACCTAGCATTCAGTCTAGATGATACCTCCTCCAGCCAGGCAGCTGGAGAAAAAAATTACACGTTTGAATCTACTGGGGGACACTCAATCAAACTACTACATCCATGATCCTGAGATTTGGTCTCTTTAGGCTATCCCAAAGATCTCTCATATTTTGTTCACAAGATTTTTGGAATTCATTGCAGCCTATGGAATCCCTATTAATTTCTTCTGTCTTGTGTTTGAAGTCTGAGAATCTGTCCCCTAGGTTATCAACTCTGGGACTCAAGGATAAAAGGAGGCTTTTAAAGCCTCTGTTTGATTTTTGTTTTCTGTTATACTTTTGTTCATAGTCTCCTTTTCTCTGGTGAGTTCTAATTTCCAATCTACTTTTGTTTTTGCTAATGTCTCCTGGAATTTGTTCTTAATATTATTTAAGTCCTCATCAAACGTAATCAGTGATTGTCTAGCTCCTTCTGTATGTAGCTGGCTCACCTTCAATTCACTTAATGTGTTTTTGGAAACAGTCCAATTTTTCTTCATTAGTTTCGTTGTGATGTCTATGCTTGTATTGTTGAGTTTCGTCTCATTTGCATCTTTTTTGATAATTTCCATTTCAGCCATCATCCTGGTCATGATCTCATTGAAGCTATGACAATGAGTTAATTTATTTTCATTTTGGAATTTTGTTTTCCTTATCTCCCCTGCTTTCTCATTGGCATCATCCCTTGTGGGACTGGGGGTCCTAGGTTGGGGGATCTCAGCTTGAATTTCTGTGTTTTTTTTTAAATTGGTTGCTGCTGGTTATTGGATAAGGGTCTAATTTTATTGATGTGGGGGCCAATTTAAGTTTTAGTTGGGTATGCATGGCCTGTTCTGTTCTATGTACCAGTTGGGTTTGAGATACTGTTGTAACCACAGATGTGCTAGTTGCAGAGGTTATGGGTATGCCAACTGTTCTTAGCTAGTGTCTAGTATGCAATGTATTACAAGGGTCAGAGATTTTGTCTGGTAGTAGTCACCACTGTGTCTTGCTACTGGGGCTCAGGGGTATTCAGAGCTGACCTATTTGCTCTTCTCCCCCCCCTCCATATGCCAGGTGGGTGGGCTTTAGAGATCTCCCTATTGCCCCTCTGGCAGTTGTCTGCCAGAAAGGTTTTGCCCTCTCGTTATAATTGGAGCGAGGCCCTCTGGGGGTGCTGTTTGCATGTTACACCTAGAACCATGCAACAGTACTAGGTTTAAACTCAACAAGAATCTCTCCTGTCTGAGGAGTTCTGTCCTGAGGCAGGTTTGCCAGATTGGCGTACCCTGCCCCTGAATACTCAGGCTGTGAGCACCCGAACAGGCCTCCTCCCCACTGGTCATGGTTTGATTCAGGTGTCCCCCACAAACAAATGAATGTTTTCTGAATGCTTGATTCCCAGCTGATAGCAGTTCGGGAATTAGAACCTTAATAGAGCTGTGTTGTTGGGGATGGGTTTATGGAGATTATAAATCAGCTTCCCCTAGCCAGTGTTTGGTGCACCTTCTTGCTGTTATTTGCAGTGCTGTGGCGGAGGTGATGTCCACCCCTCTGCTCATGCCATCATTTTCCCTGCCAGGATGGAGTCTCCCCTCCAGTCTATAAGCCAAATAAACCCATTCCTCCACAAGCTGCTTTTGCTTGGGTTCTTTCTGTGCAGCAACTAGAAAACTAACTATGACACCACCTCTGGAGCTGCAGGTGATATTCCCCCTTTTTTACCCTGGAACGCCAGAGCCAAATACACCTGGCTGTCTTCACATTCTTCACCTGACTGGAGCAACATGCACCTGAATGCTCAGGCTGTGAATTGCCACACAGGCCTCTTCCACACACGTGGAGCTGCAGGTGCTACTCCCCTTTGTTTCCCCGGTAGCTCTAGACCAGAATAAGCCTGGTGCTCTTCCCCAGCCTGGAGCTCTTGGGACTCCATTGCACCCTTCCCCTCTGAGGTGCAGTGCTGGGCCCACAGGGAGCACCATCCCCCACTCTACTGGCCAACTTCCTCCCTCCCACACAAGGCTCATCTCACAGACTTGTTTAGATTTGTATAGACCTGGGTGAAAGTGGCGGAGTCACAGCCTACTTTCCCTTCTTGTCCCCACAGCTCAGAGGGCTGGGAGCTGTGACTGGGAGCATAGCATGTGCTGGTCTGCAGGAGCTTCTAGTTGTTTATGTAAAATTTCTACCTGTCTTTTACTTTTCTACACCTGTTCAGTTTTCAGACTGATGGTGTGCTTTCCTTTTATTATATCTTTATCTCCCCTCTGCCTTTATTGTGGTAGCATGCTGCCATCTTCTCAGAATCCCCTCTACTGATTTTTATTTACTTTATATTATTGAATTTGGTAAGCCTTTTTCAAAAGTAGGCTGGACATAGATATTTAACATCATGTTAAGATAAGCAAAGAGAGAAGAAACAAAGTTCTAAAATTTCTTTGATGTTTTCATTTTGTGCAAAAGAAGTCAATATTTGAATTGCTAGCAATTATAGGATGGTATTATGAGAAAGTAATTACTAGGCCAGAGGCAGGGTGAGATAAAAGGAGAGGGAGAGGAATGAGCAACCTACAGATATTTGTTCTGAAATATTGATATAGTTTGTGCACAATTTAGGGAAAGAACAGAGGGATGGTGCTTCACAGCTGCCTAAGAGTCCAATTCCACTAGGGAGGGTAGGTCTGAGGGTTAAAGCTTGTGCTCACAGTGGGCAAGGACTTGTGTTTTATGAAACAAATGATAAGTAAATAATCCAACAAATAAATAAGCAAGTAAACAGACAATAAATGAATGAATAAGAAGCTATAAATAGGGCTGGAGAGATGGCTCAGCAGTTAAGGCACTTGCCTCCAGTGCCTAAGGCCCTGGGTTCAATTCCCCAGTACCCACATAAGCCAGACCCACAAGGTGATGGCCCTGGTATTCTCTCTCTCTCCCTCTGCATCTCTCTGCTTGAAAATGAATAAATAAAATATTAAAAAGAGGCTACAAATAGAACCCATTCTCTTGAGTTTCTATGAAAATGCTAGGATTATTCTATACCATTTTTTTGTACCACCAATGTGGAAACTACCTAAGTAACTATCATCATAAAACTTCTATCTCTCAAGTAGAATGAAAAAGAGCATTTTGAGGAACAGCTAGCCAAAAAAAAAAAAGAAGAAGAAGAAAAGAAAAAGAGCTATACTATAATGACATTAGTAGTTGTCTCATCATCTAAAAAAACTAACCAAATATCCTTCTTCAGTCAAAATCTTGTCTCTGCATCTTTCACCTTGTGCTGCTCATTCATAAAGAGAGAGAGAGAGAGAGAGAGAGAGAGAGAGAGAGAGAGAGAGAGAGAGAGAGAGAGAGATTTTAGTTTCTTTCCACCTAGCAGTGACGGTTTGCTCATTTGCCTACTGCTGGATGTCTGCACAGTATTGCTCTGTTAAGGTAACATGGCATCCAGGCAAACACAGGAACAATACATGAAGCACCACAAAGCACCAGCTCAGCTAACATCGGATGGCTAATGAGTGGGAAGCTGTTCATCTTCTAGTCAATGAATGCTGGGGAAACGCAGTCATGGAAAGATAATCAAGGTCTAAAAATCTCAGCACACGCCTGTAATTCCAGTATTTGGGAAGCTGAGGCAGGAGGTTCATTGTAAAATCAAAGCCAATCTAGGCTACATGAGTGCCATACCAGCCTGGCCTACTTGTTATGGGTAAACTGCAGCATAGGTAAACTGAGGTATGATACCCAATATAGTTAAAAAGAGTCTTTAATAAAGAACTGACAGCCGGGATTTTGGCAAGGAGCGGCCCTGAGCACAATTTTAAGCATATTTTAAAGGCAAAAATCAGTTTATCATTCTTATGTTGTAACATATAATGTTTCCCAGCAAGGCAAGCAATATAACAATGAGTAGGAAGGCACAGGTACAAAGCCTGACTTGGTCACCATGGTGTTTCTAACAGGATCCCTATATTCTGATTCTTTATTCCTTTTACTCATCAACCATATCCACATTTGTGTCCACCTTGAACTTCTTAACTCCCATCCAGGAAAAAGGCCTTCACTTTTCAGCCAGAAAAGGGGGTTAATATTTCATTAAGATGGAGGGGAAACTTCAGGCTTGGGTCTAAGATAACTATTTTATTAGAGTCAACCCATGTTATACTTAGAGAGTGATAGCATTTCTCAGAAAGACCAAAGGAACAAAAACCAGACAATAAAATACAAAACAAAAAAAAACGGCAAAGAAAATTTAAACTATAAGGTGAATAAAACTTATTGATGCATAATTACTGATAAAACAAATAATAAATGAATGAATGTTAAACCATATACTTCTCATTGGGAGCTTTGAAAAAAAAAGGTACTTTTCTACTCATGGGCTAGGTGACAAGCCTGTGAGCTGGGTGCTGTGCCTCCTCCTTAGGGTGATGTTGAGGGATGGCCCTTAACTTCTGGGAAAAGAGAAGGCTTGTGGGGTAGTGATTCAGGGATGACGTTGGGATAATGACACATGGGACTGGAAGTCAGCCCACTCACACCTGTAACCTTCATGCTTGAGAAATGCCCTTTGTACAGACAGAGGCTCACAGCATGCTCCAGGGGATACCAGAATGTGTAGGAAAACCTCCCCCCCCCCCAGTAGGATAGCTTTTTCTTGTGAAAGAATTCCAGTTGAAGACTTATAGGGCATTTCAAATAAGAGGGACTTAAAGTCCACTTTGAGTCAGGGATTTGTCACATGACTGTTGTTCATGACTATAAGACCTTGCCACTCAGACAATGGGACTTTGTTTATTGGGTGGAAAATACCATTCCTTCCAGACAAGTAAGAAGTCACTGCTCCACCCTCAAATGGACTGTTTGCAGAAGAGGTTATTTGTGAGGAAGCATCCAGACTTCCGTGGAGGAAGAGGAAAACCATCGTAACAGCTTTGACTTACTAAGTAATAAAGGGAGTCTTTTCGAGCTTGGCACACCCTACTGGTATTGGACTTACTGTCACAGTTACTTGGCTGCTTAATTGTAAATTTGAGGAATGTGCTAATGTTGCATTTTCAAATGAGCATTACTAATGTTTAGTGGAAGGCCACTCCTATGGATCCAAGAATGTTCTGTGGACAGGAGAGGACACTCCTACTGTCAATCATTCTGGGGGGGGGTGTGGAATGAGTCCTAGGATAAAAGTGAGGACATGAGGAACCCACCAGAGAACAAGGGGATGGAGAAGCCTTTCTTTTCTTGGAGGCCCTGGGTTATTTGGGTGTAGACCTGAGATTCTCTTTGATGCCAGGAGCATTTCCAAGTAGTAAAATCAGTCAGGTAAAGGGCACTTTACATGGGGAATCAGGAATGGAGGGAGGCAGAAGGCAACCCTGTGATGGCTCCTACACTGAACAATAATGCAATCTATATAGGTTACTGTTTATCTTAGGGTTCCATTAACTCTCAGCTTGTTGAGCAGCTTTTTGAAATGACCACAAATTCAATGCTGGGGTTCCTAGTCGCATTGTAACTTTTTGTCCTAAATAGAATCCCTAAAGTCTTTGTGAGGTAGGATTCCACAGTAGATTTTATTTAGTGTAGTATGTAGAATTATTTAAAGCTATCTTTTACTTGTTTTTAAGCAACTTTTCATATATTTCACTTTTTTAATGGCAGTTTAAATGGCAAATGGTTGTCCTTGTAAGAAGTGTGTCTTGGGTGACTGATACTTTTCACATAACTAACCACTTACACTAGGGTGAGTTGGTGTGCAGACCTGTTCGGGCTGTGTTGCCTTAGGCATCCTGGAAGAATCAGGGGTCAGTCAGTTCCACCTCCGAACGTTAGTTTTTTCCCATAGCCAGAAATCCCTTCTGAATACAACAGACCCTCTTTCCCCTCTCCTTCTTCTATGTCTTCCTCATCCTCATCTTCTTCAACAAGATCTTGCTAAGTATTACCTGCCAGCTTGAAACTTATTTCATAGCTTAAGCTGGCCTGAAAGCCACAATACTCATATCACCGCCTTTATAGTGCTGGGAATATGGGTGAGAGCCACCACACCTGCTAGGAAAAATTTCATGGTTGTCTAGTTTGCTTTCTGTTGCACATGTTAGAATTTCCTGGATTGTTGAAGGTCTGTATCTTTATCTCAAACCTCTTCCCATTTTTGATCCTTCATTCTTATTCTTTTCTTTTCATATTGATACTATATTGGTCCATGATTCTTTTAGCAGTGATTTCCAAATGACTTTACATATGAAGGAGGATATTAAAATAGACATTTTAGAGAAGCTTTTTTATGTGTCATGATATATCATAATGATTTTTAAAATGATTTTATTATGGAAGACAACCAATTCTGGTGATATTCAAATTGAAACTCATATTTTAAAAAAATTAAAAATTCATTCAAAATTATAATTCGTATAAGAAAATATATATGCAATTAAATTTATCTCCAAACCATCCTATGTTATAATTAAAAATGTCTATAAAGATTTTTCTCTAAACTGAAAACATGCATTGCTTTATATTAGGATTTAAACTTAGATGGATACATACATGTTATAACAACACAGAAAATTCCAAGATGGCTACTAATGCTATATATTCAATTATTTAATATTTATATTGCAGTGCAAATTGAAAATTCTTCTCATATGTTTTTTTTCACAGTCTTTATGGAATAGATGGTGACAACCTGTATTTTGTAGACACTTAATGTGCATTGCAAAGAATTGTCCTGTCAGCCAGCTTATCGATGTCCAACATGGTCCAAATAACCGGGAATGGTGATTTTGTAGTCGTAACCACTTGGAGGACAGTCCTAGCAGGTGACACTGCGGTTAAGCGGATGATACAGTTAAAATAGAAACAAACAAAAATCTAGGAACATTTACAATATCTGTCTGATATATAAAATATGTATGTATGGTATACACACATATTCCATAATTACTAATAAAAAGCCTTATGAAACCATAGTTTCGCTGAGAATATACCTGACAATTCCATAATAACTCTCAGTAACCTTGTAAGCCTTGGATGGGTTGTTCTCCATTTCTTCCGGGAGTTCTGGCCCCTCAGCATAGCTTATTGTGAGCCTGTCAATCTAATCCCATCCCCAGACCAGAACCTTCTTCTGTCCAGCTGTTTTGAACCAACAACCCTTTCTGTCTTAAGGTGAGAAGCCCTCCACAAGCTACTTGGAAGGTTGGCAGGTTGTGGAGTCCTGCTGTGATTCTGCTTTACAGTTTATTGACATCTCATTCCTCCTTTAACAGTGAATCCCAAGTGCCAGGAGAGATTGGGCAGCATTCTCTGAGATCCTGGGCACAGGTTTGGAGGATGAAAGGTAGAGAGAAACTGTGCCTCCCTCCTCCTTCTCTCTCTCTGACTTGAAAGGATTTCCACTGGTGAAAGTCCCAGAAGATTGGGGTGGTTGGGTAAGGATTCTATTACAAGTGACCAGGGTGGGGTGAATGATTACTGTGGACTGTGCTAGGGGTCTAACGCTGGAGTTTGGGATGGACTTTGAACAGCAGCGACACACACACACACACACACACACACACACACACACACACACACACACACACAAGGATTTCCTTCTGAATGCTGCCAGCACAGGCTACATTCAGTTTAGAGATAACTGAATATGATCCCTACTGTTAAAAGTCAGTAGGGCAGTAGGGACGGTAATAGGGTTTATTCCCTCCTAGACTTTGAACTGCTTTGGACAGTCCTCTGGGCTTCCTTTCACTAGCCCTTGGGGTAATGATGACCGTTTTCAGAGGCTTTGGGACTTTTCTATAAAATTAAATATAGTCTTCCTCTAAGTCTTTCAAGGGAGGGAGAGTTTCCTGTAACCATACTTGAAAATTTTATCTTGTACGACTAGACAACAAAACGCACCTATGCAAAACAAACAAACAAAAACAACCCCGCAATATTTGAGAGTATTTTTTTTTTCTTTCTTAGATGTTCATAGAAGGCGCAAAAGTTGACCATCACTAAACTCTTCAGTGCCACCGTTCACATTTTGGGCGTGGAAAATGGTTGTAGTTCTGCAACACCAAATGACAGTTAATCCGAGGCATTGGGGCCACTTTCTTCTGTGGCCTATTTTATCATGTTAATGAGGTTTGGAGAACACTTGGGTTTTGTTCCAACCTGAAGACTTGGGCGCGAATTTGCTCAGCCACAGGGGAGGCTCCGCGGATCCCATCGCAGGGTGTTCCTGGCGCTGGAGACGCGCAGCCCCGCGGGGCAGACGAGGCCGTGGGAGAGCCGGCGCTGGGTGGGCCCAGGACCGCTTTCCCGGGAGGAGGCTGGGCTGCGGCCGCCCGCGGGATGCGCAGGGCAGGCTCGGGCAGCTCCGGGCGGCCCGGCGGTGATAAAACTTGAGAAATAACTAGGAGGGGCCGCCGCGCCCGGCGTCTCCGGCTCCAGCCGGGGTTCTGGAGAGAACACGCTCGGGGCAGAGAAGCCTGGGAAGACGAGAGACTCGGAGAGGCGACGTCGGGGCTCCCGTGCCCCGTCCCTGCGCGATGGCCGTGGCGCCCTGCGGGCCGCTGCTGCTGACCCTCGTGGTGAGCCGGGTCGGGACCGGGACCGGGCGACGGGCTGGTGCCAGTGCCAGCTGGGTCTGGAGGGGTGGAGTGCGGAAGGGAGGTTCTGGGCGCAGCATGCCATGTTGGAGCTGGGGTTGGCTCTGGGCTGGGGTGCGCGCTGGCGGGGTTCGGGGTTCGCGCTCGGCCGTCCTGTGGCGGTGACCGCGACGCCTGGGGCATCTGCAGGTTATTTGGGAGTCCTTGAGCCGAGGTGGAACCCCAAGGACTGCACCCTTCTCTTCCCGCACTGGGTTCCAGTTGAGCCCGGATGGGGACGTCAGTGGGTGCAGCAGGGCCCCCCAATGCCCGGGTGGAGTTCCCTCTCGAGAAATGGGTTTCTAGGCTCAAACTCCCCTGGCCTTTACCGGGGAGCTGGTCTAAAGTCCCACGCCTGCCTGCCTGCCTGCGGCCCTGTGCACCTGGAGTCAGGTGTCGGGGAAGGGTTTCAGGGGGATCTGAGCTGTGATGGTGGGGCTGGGTGGGCTGGGAATAGGGTCCAGCGAAGTGCTTTGCGAGCCCTTAGTCGGGGAAACATTGCCTGGTGTAGAGATCATCCTGGTGTACCCTGAGCTCCGAAGTCTGCAAAGGAAATTAGGGACAATTCTTCAAGATTGCAGGAGACCTGAAGAGATAAATTAAGGTTCTGGCCTCACAGTTCCTTAGGAATCTTCAGACCTAGTCAGGGTTGCACTCCAGAAGTTGGCAAAGGAGCAGAAGTCACCAAAACTCCTTCCAAAGACGGGTAATGCTGACAAAGCCACCGGCCTATGGATGCGGTTCACTGTGACTAGGATTTTTAGAGAGTAGACCAGGCTGTCTTCCAACCCATTATATGAGGCAGGCTTTGAAAGAGGTCTGAACCTCCTTCTTCCACTTCCAGCAACCCCCACCCCCACACACCCAGGCTTCAAAGTAGGGCGAGTGGGTCCATGTTTTATATATATGGGCAAGAAAATGGTACAGGTATGCACTCCTATCTTCCTGGCAACTCTTCCAAAAGCGATCCAAGTCGAAATGACTGCAAATGAGAGGCGCTCAAAAGGTGTGATTTTTGCTGGTTGTATTTAGAAACATTTCCAAACTTTGATTTAAAGGCGTGTATTTCGTATTTTGTGTTTTTCGTGAGCAAGGGTTTAGGGAGAGGAGAGAAGAAACTGTGGTTGTTTTATTTTTAATTTTTTAGGGTATTAGATGGAGGAAAGGCCCCTGGCAGGGAAGGAGTCAAATTCTCCTGCAGTGCTCTGGGCCTGGGTGGTTACTCTAAGTCAGGATCCTCTGAGCTGCTCTAGAACATATAACTGAGAGCTCTTTTTTTTTTTAAAAAAAATTCATCAAGATTTATTTGGAGATTTGAATTCTGGAAATTGTACACAGATTGGTCATTGCTTTCATTTGCAGTGCTCAATTTAAAACACTTTTGTCCTGTGGCTAAGTTAGGATCTCTATTGTAAGTCCTTTCATTCAGGTGACTCATCTTTGAGTATAAAAGTCTTAGAAATACTTCATTTTATAGAGAAAACAATTACCTGTTCTGAGGAAGACTTTTGAAAAAGAGTCTTTAACACCAAACTGAGACTTTTAACATGTTAACTTTGCCCATTGAAGGTGGAATCTTATTAATTTGCCATGTTCCTGCATCTCTTTAACCCCTTCCACTACACTGTAAACTGTCTTCACAGGGATGGTGGGTAGGGTGGAGAGAAAGAAAAGAAGAAGGAGCAGGAGAAAGAGAGGGAGAAGGAGAGGAAGAGGTAGAGGGAGAAGTGGGAGAGGGAGAGAAGGGAGAAGGAACAGGAGAAGGAGCAGGGAGAGGAGAGAAATTGGGGGTGGGCAACAAACCAGCTCCTAAGTCTCTCTGGGAATGCTGTTCTTTTTATGGAAGAATTTGTTAGGGATGGTGAAAACTAATGTTCATTCAATCAGCTGACTTCTGCAGGTTCCAGAGAAGGGGGTCCTTTAATGTGTGTGTTCAGTACTGTTTCCCATATCAGACCTGCTTTGGAGATATCATTATGCATTATAACTGGTTCGTAGTCTGCATTGGACACAGTGTATCCCTGTCCTACAGGGGCTCTTCTTTCAACCCTTTGTCCCTTGGAGCACATGCATTCTTGATATCACATGTGCCTTCCATTCTCCCAGGCTTGTGTTATTAATTAATGAAGTAGTATGATTCTTATGAGAAAATCTTTTGTTCTTAACATTTGATATACACATCTTTTTAAAATAACAGGGAATCTAACAACTTTTGAAAAAAAAGATTAATGTAGCTAAAATATGTAACTGACAAGTAGTTATATTTTAAAGCCCTATGTTAAAGAAAATCAGTTTTACTGTATACTCTTTAGATTGAAACATTGAGAATTATCAGCTATCTTAAAAAATTCCCAATTTCTGATGTGCTGAGCCTCATGCACACTAACTCACTACCTTTTAAAAAGAGTTTTTTTTTTTTTTTTGGCTGGGCATGGTGGCACATGTTTGCTGGATGTGGTGGAACATTCTCTTAATCCCAGCATTTGGGAGGGAGAAGTTGGAAGATTGCTGTGAGTTTGAAGCCAGCCTGTGACTAAAGAGAGAATTACAGGTCATCCTGGGCTAAAGTGAGACCCTAACACAAAAATAAAAACCAAAACAAAAAAAAAAGTGTGTGGTTGTGTGTGTGTGTGTGTGTGTGTGTGTGTGTGTGTGTGTGTGTGTGTGATATGTATGCCTGTGTATGTGTATGGGCAGGTGTGCAGAGTCCGGAGAAGGTTGCATATTGTCCTCTAACACTCATTCCTATATTTTCTTGAGACCAAATCTCTCACTGAATACAGTTTTTATACATAAGTTGCAGTTTTTTTGAGCCCCAGTGATTCCCCGGTGTCCATTTCCCACAGGACTAGGGTTACAGGCATGCATGTCCAACCCAGCTATTTATGTGGGTGCTGGGGAATTCAACTCAGATGGTCTCAGGCTCTCACAGGGCATCCTGCTTGGTTCCTGAAAGTGCATCTAACTGTTGAGACAACTCCCAGCCCCTAAAAGAGGTTCTTGATATTGAGATTCCTAGATTGAGAGCAATGTCTGATAACTGTAATTGTTATCCCCGTGACAGCCATGGTTAATCATATTTTCTATTTAACCAGAATTCCTATCTTATAATGAGTTTTTTTTAGAAGGAAATTCATTTGAGTCACCTAAGCACTGACTCTATTGAGGAATAAATATCATCATCCATTCTGAAGAAGAACTTGAAAGATGATACATCCAATGTGTTAAAGGCATGTGTGTACAGGAAAAAGGAAAACTTGGAACTGTAGCACCATTCTCCTTAGCTCAGGGTGCCTTCATATCCTGGACCCAGTAGACTGTTCCATTCTTTTCTATAGTGCTGGCCAGTAGTGACCCAGCCCTTTGCCAGCACCAAGCACACTTCTTTCCCTCTATGAAGAAAACCTTCTCTATGTGTCTGTTTAATCCATGAAACCCAACAACGCAAAAATGAAAACAGGTAGTGTCTTTAGTACTTTCCTCTTCTTTTGGCACTAGGCTTTTCAATCAGGACAACAATATTTCTGATAACATTGCAATCATACCACTAATAAAGGTGATACAGTATGAAAACATGAAACAAAGCCAAGTATTTCTTCGCACTTTTAGTAAATATTTATTTAGTCATTATAGTGCTGGGAATTAACCCAGGGCCTTGTAAATACTAGGCAAATGCTCTACCACTTGGCTATACCTCCAGCCTTATACTATAATTTTTAAAACTAAATTTTTTACTTTTTATTTCAAGTTACTCTTCTTTTAACTTTTTATTGAAATCTTCCATAATCATAGATCATAAGCCATTATGATTCCCTCCCTAACCTCCCCCATGTCTCTTCCCCCCTCAATCAGTCTCTGATTTTTTTTCAGTTTTATCATCTTTTCCTCCCATTATGTGTAGGTAATATCAGACACTGTGAAGTCATGAATATCAAGGCCATTTTGTGTCTGGAAGTCTGCATTGTAAGCAGTCCAACCCTTCCTTTGGCTCTTACAATTTTCCACCACCTCTTCCACAATAGACTCTGAGCCTTGAGAAGTGTGATAGAGATGTCCCAGTGCTGAACACTCCACTGTCATTCCTTCTCAGCACTGTGGTGTTTTTTCTGTCATCCCAGTGGTCACTGCCACCTGAAAAAGAGAAGCTTCTCTAGACAAGAGTGAGAGTAGCACTATAAATCAAATATTTGAGCTTACCTTTGAGAGTTCTCCATTTAAAGACTTTCTTTTATGACTCAAAATGTCACTCAATCAATCTTTCAGAAATTACATTTTTGTATGTTGCACTTTTTATTGGACAATCTTCTACAAAGAAGTGAATTTTAATATCTCTTTGAAGGTCATTAGTTCATTTGTTAATGTAATGCTGCCCTTACATGGTTGCCTTACTTTATTTGCTAATGTATTCAGAAATACCATAAAAATATAGTATTAAATTATTGTATTTACAATTTTAAAAGCACACTAGTTTCAGGAAGTATAGATCAGATTTACATATGAATAGTATTCTATTCAATAATTATCTTAATCAACTTACATTCCATTCTTTCCAATGATGTGCAGTACAACAATAAAAAGTGATAAACAATAAATAATATGAACTCAGTATAGAGGTTTTACAAATATAATTTTAAGCAAAGAAAAATGCTTCATATAAATAGAATATGATTTAATATATTTTTAATTGCAAAAAATTTGCAAAAGTGGCTGTGTTTTTTGTTATTTTGCTTTGCTTTTTAAGACAAACTCTTGCTATATAACCCAGAATGGCCTAATATCATATTAGTGGAAGCTCTAGGAAGTTGAAGCAAGAGATTATCATGAGTTCAAGACCAGCCTGCCCTACAATGACCTAGTACAAAGCCAATCAGAGCTACAGTGTTAGTGTCAAAAAGAAAGGAAAAATGAGATATTAATTATTAGCTAATTTTATTTTAATTTGAAAACCCACAAACAAAAACAAATTAAGAACATGGACCTGGCAAGAAATGTGTGTGTGTGTGTGTGTGTGTGTGTGTGTGTGTGTGTGAACTAAATAGGTTTATAACCCAATTAGAAATTGGATTAGAAATCAAATTATCTCCACATACCATGTAACACTCTTTTACATTCATCAAGCCAAGGCCTATGAAAAGTGATTTTTTCCACAATTATATGGACTAGATAATTCTTGTTTGTGTAAATTCCTTCAGGAAACAGAAAAATAAATCAGAGCTCTTTCTAGTTTACCACTGGAATCAATAAAACCATGTTTTTTGGATATAAGGTCAAAATGTACACATTCCTCTAGGCTATCACCAGATGACTAGTGTAAGTTAAGAAGAATCTTGTTCATATAGCAATAAATGGTTAATGTGTTTCAAAATAATGTAAAAAATGCACACCTTTAATCCCAGCAGTCAAGACACAGAGGCAGGAGGATTAGGAGTTCAAGATCATCCTCAGCTGTGAAGCAAGTTCAAGGTTAGCTTGGGCTACATGACACCCTGTCTCAAAAAAAAGCATAAACAATCTCATAAAAATGTGACAGAATGTCACATTAAATCTTACAATGCATTAAATATTTCATAAATAAATCAAGAGTAAATTGAACACATGAAAAGAAAGGTTCAATTGCCCTACCATGTCAAATTCTCAACCTAGACATTAAAGAAAATTTCATCAAAGTGCCCTGGAATAATGTTTGCTGGTCATAAATTAATGTTTTGTTGAGAGCTAAAATGAGATTTTTATTTTTGCAGGGAGATGATAGATTCGGATGCCACCATAATAAATACAAGATTGGTTATCAAGCTCTATTGATTAAAATTGCATAGTATGGACCAAAGAGAGAGCTCAGTGGTTAAGGTGCTTTCAAAGCCTCATGACCTGATTTCCATTCCCCAGACCCCATGTAAAGCCAGATGCACAAAGTTGTGGATGCATCTGGAGTTTATTTGTAGTGGCTAGAGGCCCTCATTTAACCATATTATGTGTATGTCTATCTGTATTCTCTCTATCTCTCTGCTTGCAAACACACACACACACACACACACACACACACACACACACACTCACAGACTATGCAAAAAAAATGCATAGTAGACTTTGGGCCTCATCCCATCTGGACAAGCCTACACTAATTACAGTCTGCTGGGGTGAATGACAAGCATGTTATCCAATCGGGCATGGCCCTAACTGGAGTTTTGTGGGTGGGTGGATACTAAATAAAAATAGGTATTTAAGGCATGAAAAATGCTAGAAGTTGAACACCAATGTAAGGTGAAATAATTTAACAATAAATCTGCATTTATGCAAATAGGAAAAAAGGTCTTTAATGATATGAAAAGAACAGCCACACAGTATGGAAAATTCAGACAGAGGTACTTCTGGGAGAATAGGGAAAGCCTAGAGCATGCACTTGGGGCTCACTGTGTATTATGGCATGTTATGGCTATAGCACTATCAGTTAAGCAAGGAAAATTTGCAAAGTCAGATAGCTTAGGGGTTAAGTGCTTGCTAGTGCAAGCATAAGGAGTGAGTTCACATGCCCAGCACTCATTTTAAAAGATACTGAGTGTTATTTCTTGTGCCTTTAATCACAGCACAGGGTAGGCGGAGACAGTAGAATCCCTGTGGTGTCCTTGGCTAGAGATAGTTTAGCTGCATTGGTGAGCTCTAGGTTTAGCAAAAGACCCCCTGTCTCTAAGAATAAGCTGAAAAGTGCTTGAAGAGGACCCAACACTGACCTCTGGTCTCCACATGCACACATACAAATATGTATGCACATGCACACACACATACACAAGCACTAAAAGAGAGGAAGAGTTGTGAGTGTTCTGGTGGCCTCTTCTGTGACAGATAACATCAGGTAACTAAAATAAACCAAGTGCAATGTATGTATGATATGGGTAAAAGATAAAAATTATAAATAATTTTTAAAATTAGAAACTAATTTTAGAAGTAAATATTGGATATATATTTATAATTGGAGTTCTCAAATTATATTAATGTTCACCCAGAAGAAAATATCAATACATAGTATTAAAAGTACACAGAAAATGGATAATAAAACTGACTCCTTTACTTTTGTAACTAAGCCCTGCAACTAAACTGCAATTAAAAATAAACCTAAAGGGGGAAATTATTAGAGAGATGATTGAATGATATAAATAGGAGACAAGAGGCAAATTAATGAAAAAGAGGCTCAATCTTAAATTAAAATGCAAATGAAAGAGCCATTAGATTAGTTAAATGTTTAAAATGTATCATATTAGGGGTGGTGGAGAATGGCTTAGTCAGTAAAGGGTTTGCCACACAAGAGTAAGGACCTGAGTTTGGATGTCCAGAGCCACCATAAAAGCCTGTAATTTCAGCACTGAAGAGATAGAGAAAGAGGATCCAGGGTCAAGCTGACTGGCTACATTTACTGAGACTGTGAGCTCTGGGTTCAACTGAGGACCCTGTTTCAATAAATAAGGTGGGGAATGATCAAAGGAGACATCTGATGTCAACCCTGGCCTACACACACATACACATGCTCATTGACACCTGCACATACATGTTCCTATCAAGCCACACACATGTGCACCCACACACATGCTCATGCCCATACACAAAGAACACACCACACATGCACATGCAAAATTTATTTTAGGAAAGAGAAATAGATTTTTAGAACTCTGAAGCTTTCAGCTACATTAGTAATAGCAGTACTTTGAAGACCATTTATCACCATGAATCTGAGAGTGCTCATAGGCAGCACAGAAATTTGAATTGTAGGTATGTATCTTAACATCTTGACCTATTAGTTTATTATTATTGGTAGTAAATTAAAAAGGAAAACAATACAAATAACTAGCAAAAAATGGAGTGATCAAACTTTTACATATATTACAATAAGAATTTCAATTAATATTAGCATAGATCAATTTTGTATATGGATTTTTGATTATGTATAATTATATTGGGGGATTCAGGAAGTCATGCTAGCTAGAAACAAACATCTCTTCCTTGGAGGGCAAAGCAGGAAAGAAATTCCAGAGACTCAGGAAGTCAACAAGGCTGGGAAAGGGTTGCAAGACCCCCCGCCCCCCGTAAGGCTACTCCCTCTCTTCACCGCTGCCTGTTTGCCTGTTTGCTGGTGTGTGTGTGTGTGTGTGTGTGTGTGTGTGTGTGTGTGTGTGTGTGTGGTATTGGTGATGGCGTCTCTATCTCTCTCTCTCTCTCTGCTTAGACCTGAGAAATGGGGTCAGCCTCTTTCTCCATTGTGGAACTTCTCCTGGATCTGTAAATTCAATAAATCCCTTTCTCCCATAACTGTGCCTAGTCTGGAGGTTCACTCCAGTGGGGTGTGGATGACTATATCATCTTCAATTGAAGTTTAACTCTTAGAAACTACTCAACAGTTTCCCACATGTCTACATCACTTTACATTTTCACCAACAATACATGAAGGTTCCAGTGTTTCTATATTCTCATCAGCAAGTTGTCATTTTCTCTCTTGCTTATTTTAGGCCTCCTGGCAGGTATTTCATTGTAATTTAGATTTGCATTTCCAAAATGCCTGATGTTTTCAAAATCCTCTTAATGGCCATTTGTATATGTTCTTTGGCTAACATTTTTTGCCCATGTTTGTGTTACTTACCATTTGATTATTGAGGCATATGATACCATTTTATATTAAAGAAATAGGTCACTTATTATGATTTGTAAATTCTGTGAATTGTATTTTTGCTTTATCATAATGTTCAAACAAGAAACATTTTACATTTTATTCAGTTCTGCTTATCAATTTTTCTCTATTGCTATATTCAGTTCAATATTTAAGAAATGATTGCTTAACCCAGAATCATGAACACTTGTGTTTGTTCTCCTTTAAATAATCTTAATTCTTACATGAAAGATTTGTGATCCGTTTTGAGTTAATTTTCCATATGGCTTGATGTAGTTGGTGTAGGAGCTGATAGTCCTTTTTATGAAGGTGGGTATCTAATTCTTCTAGCATCATTTGTTAATGAGATTTCACTCCCTTGGATTTTCTGGTTACATAAGTACAAGCTACAATATCTGTCCTATTCCATGTATCTATATATTTATCCTTTAGCTACTTTACTCAGTTTTGATTATTGCAGCTTATTACCAAGGTTCAGAATTATATCATGTGAATCTTTAGCTCTGCTCTTCTCATTGTTTATTAGGGTCTCTCACATTTCCATAAAGTCCAGTGATTAAAATTAGTCAGGATTTTGGTAGGGATTGTATTGAATTTGAGGTGAAGGGTTAGGAGCTTTTCTTCTGGTCCATGGAGATGGTATGTCTCTCCACTTAGTTGGGTCTTTATTTATTTTTTATTTTTTTTTCTTTATTGTTCATAATGAGTTACATTGTTTAGTGGGCCAACCATGAGTTGTTATTCCCAATTTCCTGTTGCCCCCCTTCCCCATCCCCAGTCAGCTGGATATCCTCCTCCGTGGGCCGTCTGTATCAGTCTTTGTGGTAGGGGACCATGGATAGCTCATTCTTTAGCCGGGCTTTCATGTCCTAGTTGGGTCTTTAGAGACTTCTTTATTTATTCATTTATTTTTCTTCTTTTTTCTCTTTTTGGTTTTTTGAGGTAAGGTATCACTCTAGCCCTGGCTGACTGTCCTTGAACTCAAACTCACAGCAATCTTACCTCTGCCTCTGGAGTGCTGAGATTAAAGGCTTGTGTCATCATGCCTGGCTCTGTAATTTTTTTTTCTTTCGTGATCTTTTACTTCTTTAAGTAAATTTATTCTAAAGTATTTAATTACTAGTAAGCAATCAAGAGTGAGATGGTTTTCTTGAGTTTGCTCTCATTTTATTCCTAAAGGGCAGGAACGTAATCAGCTTTCCTATGTTCATTGTAATTCCTCTAGCCTTGCATTTTGTTTTGGTAGTTATATATTGGATTCTTTAGAATTACAATGTACATAATTGTGATATCTGTGAGTGGAGATAGTTTCATTTCTTCTTTTTCATGCCATTTAAATATCAGGGTTAATTGTTTACTTTTTGTGTGTAATTGCCCTGGCTAGAAGCTCAAACACACTGTAGCACAGAAATAATGAGAGTGGACTTGATTGTCTTGCTTTTAATATTGGAGGAAAACTATCTTTCAGTCTCTCCTACTTTAGAACAAGGTCAGTTGTAAGATTTTCATGCATGTTTTTTACTGAGGGCTGTCAGTGTCTTGTTCTGCATTTATATTTAGTCCTGTTGTTTTATTTCTTTTTTTATACTGAATTAATGTGACCTTTTTAAATTCCAGGTGTTCAGTTTTGCTGGCGAAGCCTGTAAAACGGAAATATTAAATGTACTTTCTACACTAGAAGCAGATAAAATGATTGGCAGAGGTGAGAAATTTCAAAATATTTGCTTTAAAATAAAAATTTTGACTTAAGTTGTAAAGAGTGCCATCTTTGTATTCTGGAGTTGGTCCATATCTACTGAGTAAAGGCAGTACAATATTACTCCAAATTTGTTTTTGTTCTTCTACTATTGAATTTTGTGGTTGTTTCAGGTGTGATTTTTTAAATTCCCATTTTTTATTCATCAGGTTTTATTAGTTTAAAACTTACTCAAAGTGTTGAATGAACTCTCACTACTCTAGTTTTACAAGCACAGGATAAGGGCTGGAGAGAATCAGAATATCATTTGATCATTACTCTAGGCACAGTGAGAAGCATAGAAAGATGTGCCATTCCACTGAAACTACAACTGAGACATGAGGAGCTGACAAATCTTAGTTTTTCTCTATAGCTGGGAAACTGCCTAGATGGGCTTTCCAAGTGGATATAGAGAACATAAAGAAATCAGCATGACTAATATTTGAAAAAGAGGTATGCTTGTCCCAGAGATACCAAAATTTTCTTTTCAACAAAGTGTCCTATTTCTGAGTGAAATACCTCAGCTATTTTTATGAAATAAATATCAGTTTTCTTCATGTGAGAAAGAAAATAAGACAGGTTGAGAAGAGACAGAGAGGTGTTCCTGTGGTGGAAAGACAAGAAGGCATTTGCTTAGCTAAAAATGCGAAGATGAGCAAACATGTCATTAGCCTTAAAATGCTCACTTCTTTTTGCCTGAATACCTACTTCTGAAAGATCTGAGCTAAAATAAAAAGGCTTGTGCTGTCTAGGGAGGCTGATTGTTTGAGTAGTATTAGTTTGTTTAATCTTAAAGTAGATAAGGACATACAGGAAGAAGGGGATGCATAAATATTTTCCACAGTCTCTTATTAGAAGGCAAAATTCCCAAAGAGAGAAGATTCCATGGAGTCTCAATGGGGAGGGGGAGCCATGCAAAACTGTGAGCACACACAGATCTTTATATTTGTTTGGAGAACGTGTTCTGAAAAGTGTCAGTGGGAAGAACTTAAAGACCAATATCTTTTACATGACTGCTTGCTCAACTCATACACACTGTTCTTTGTGCTCTTTCATATACCTTTTGAATGAAGACAGAGATTCATAGTGCCTTGTTAGGGAAAACTGTGGTGTTTATTCAGGTGCATGTGTGGGTGTGCAGTACTTCCTACTTTCATAGCATGTGTTCATACCTCCTTAACAGGATGACCATGTTGAAACATATTGAGGTTTAAAGAACTTAGCTTAATAGAAATATACAATCAAGAATCATTTTAAATAAAAATGATCATTTTTAAGAATCTAAAAGGTCCAGGTAAGCCACTTGACAGGTTGCTTTATATCACTAACTTCATGATTTTCAAGATTATACATATTCATTAATATGTTTCTGTTTTTATTTGAAATTTTACTCTACAATGGGGAAATTTTGCTTGCAGTTAATTTGAAGGAGTGCTTCAGATCTGCTGATCTCATCACATCAAGTGACCCTGATTTCAGAGTTCTTGCTGATGGGTCTGTACACACAGCCCGTGCTGTTATGTTGTCTGATGAGAGAAGATCCTTCACCATCTATCTTTCTGACATGAAGACGCAGACAAAGAAAGAGATTCCTGTGCTCTTGGAGATCCAGAGGAAGGTACTCAAAGGGCTCTCAGTACTAACAGCCATGGGGCCTTTTCATCTAACACTCTCATTAAAAATGACAAGAAGGCCTAAAGGATAAGTATGATGTTTCCCCCTTTCCTTTCTTCCTTCCCTCCCCCTTCCTGCTCCTCTTCTCTTCTCCTCTCCTCTTTTTCTTTTGTTCTCATTATTTATCTTACCCTTTCCTGTGCTTCCTCTTGCCCTCTCAGTCTTAATTTTTCTCAACATTTGTTGAGCCCTCGCTTCCTGTTCACTGTGTCAATCTAAAGGATGTTCCATCCATGCAAGTTATTTGATATCCAAGTTTCATTTGTACCCAATGCCATTTTGGGAACTATATATTCTATTACAGCCTTCAGAATCAAGCACATTATCAAAATAATGATAGATTTAAATTTAAATTGTTCACTTATAATCTCAGTTAACTATACTAATGACAAAGCTAATTAAACATCTGCTTAGCACTTTACTACCTATTTAATAAAATTACTGTTTAATGTCTCAAAATTAAGTCTCTCCCCTTGCTAAAACATGAAATAAAATGAGCATCACTAAGGCATCTGTATAACTTTTTTACAATGAAAGAAATGTTCTATAATCAATACTGTCTGGTGTGGTGGTCCAGTAGCAATGGCTGCAGGAAACTGGGCATGTGGGTAATGCCACCAAAATATAGAACTTTTCATTTGATTTCATTACAGTTAACATAAATAATCAAATGGCAAGTGATGACAAGTGGCTAACTTGTTGGACAGTGCAGATACCTGAAGCACTGAGGGTCATAAACTCATTTTCTCTGGCTCACCTGAGTGTAGCAACTGTTTCAAGGAGGATATGTTCTCTATTTGGGACAGAGCAAAGAACTAATCATGTGGCATGAAAATATGGCCAGCATTAAAAAGATACTCATTGGAATCTTATAGTTGATAAAATGTTAAAAATTTGGTCAACCTGTTTGTTATACTTTCTATGCAAAAAGGCTTTATTTACCAACTAGAGCTTTAGCACAGAAATTCCTGAGGCTGCATTTCCAGAGTTCACTTTTTAAGCTCTTTTAAGACAAAGTAGACTGTGACACCTCCATTTATTTATATCCCTTCTCTAATTCAGGTACTGAAGAAAAGACACACAAAGGAAACTGTTCTCCAGCGAGCCAAAAGGAGATGGGCACCTATTCCCTGTTCAATGCAAGAGAACTCCCTGGGCCCTTTCCCGTTGTTTCTTCAGCAGGTAATATATGCTCCTTGAGTGGAGTGTTTTAATTTGAAGTCTCTGTTTTGTTAAGGTCAGTAGTTCATTAAGCATTAAAAGATAAATAGATTGGACTGAGACATTCATGAATAAAATAAAAATGTATAAACGGAGTAAAAGAAAAGTACTGAAAAACTAATGCATGAGGTAGATTCTATAGCCATTACATGATTTTATTCACTTAACAAATAGTCAGTGGGCTACTGATGTAGGTGCTAAAGAAAATGAAATCTGGCCTCATTTTTAACAGTATATTTGTCTGGGGAAAGAGAGAGAAGTAAGTAAATGATTACAATACTTACAAAGGAGGGCTCTGACAGAAACCTTGTGGTGCTGTTGGGTAAGGAGAGAGTCAGTCACGGATCCCTGGCTCCCTGCGATAGAGCCTGCCTCACCAGCCAGCAGGAGACAGGCCCCATTGGGGAAAGATGAATGCGTACAGCCTGAACCTCACATGCTCACTGCTGGGAGATGTGTCCGAGCAAATCTCAAAATTTTATTTCAGCATCCAACCTTATATATAATCCAAGGATGCATTGCATAGTCATATCTCTTTCACAGCCATCCCCCCTGCCTCCTGGGGCACAGGTGTGCTAGGATCAAAAGGCATGAGCTACCATGCTTCAGGATCTCATCCAGCTGCATATTGTATTCTAAAACTTAGCTCACAGATATTCAGCCAGGCTGGGACCCAACATGGTGCCATTAACATCATGTCTTAAGATAAGGTGATAAAACAGAATGAAGCCACACTTAGATTCAGTCCTGACTGAAGTTAAAGCCTTTGATAAGGAAAGGGGAGCCCAGTGTAAGCTCAAGCATGGCTCCTCAAAGGGGCTCTTCAGCTTCGTCTTGTTGGGTGAGGGCAGAACAGGCAGGTAGTGCTCAAACCCTTATGGGCTGTGTGCATTCTTCAAGGAGTTTCACTTCATCCTACAAAGAGACACTTGTAGTCAGGATGAACCCTGATCAAGATTAATTTTATTCAAATCCCAATACACATAATAAAAGCAATTATGAGGGTAGGCATGGCTGCTTTTCTACTGTAAATTTCTTTTATTTTGATGCTGGTTAATACAGATAATAGCTGGTCCTGTTTGCATATTCTTCTAGAGGCTTTCTCTTGTCTTAGTCTGTGCAGTGCTAGATCTTTCTTCTTCATGAATTCTTTAAATACTAGGAATGCATGCTAAGAAGTGTTCCTGGCTAAGTTCAGCTGTGTCCTTTATAATTCAATGACCACCTGTCACTCCTCATTTCCTTGACTTAATTCCATCCAGTCCTCAACCATGAAATTCTTCCTTCGCTTGTCTTCTCACATACTGCTCACCCAGTTTTCAACTTCTTTCATTGGCCACTCCTATTTTTGTCCTTATAATTTCTTTATTCTTCCTTGTGTTTTATGATAGTGCTGGCTATTGAACTTTCTTTTTTCACCCTAGCCCTAACGGTGACAGCTCCAGGGCTCACTCCATCAAACACAGTTTCTTGTTCAATGGCAATGCATGCTTTCACTTTTCAGGTACATTGGCTAACCATCAGGTAGGCAGGTTATAGCAAAGTGGGGAATTCTCCACTGTAGGCTTCTGATGCTATCTGATGACACTCTTAGCTCTTCGGTTAGTGAGAGATGGTGGTCTATTAATAAATTCCAAAAAAGGTTGTAACTAAATCAACTGATAATCACCAGGATGTTAGGTCAGACACAGAGGTGGGCTATTAAGGGGCAAATGTAGCCCAAGGAAATTATGGCCCTGATCTTGCAACATTCAATCTCTCTGTGATCACTAGAATTCTATTAGTCCTTCAGCCTTGTTGGAAGTAGGTGCATCACTTGTCTTGACTCACTGAACAGTTCCACAAACACTCTGAACTGCTCCAGTCAGTGTTAGCAAAGCAACCACCCTTACCTCTCTCTCAGTCCTCTCAGTGGTCAATAATGCCTAGAATTTCTGCTATTGGAGAAAAAAAATTAAAAAGACAAACTTTGATGCCATAAGAATCAGAAAGTGAGGTAACAATGAGTTATCTGCTTCACCTACAGCTTTCAGTATTGTTCAAGTACATCTTACTCCTCAACTTTTAATCTCCTTCAAGAGGTTATAACAAATTCAGCATTGGAGGTTTGCTTCTGTTTGACTCTTTCTGGCATTTCCACAGTGAAAGAGTTTCAATCTACTGCATCCACCTGTCCTCTCATTAAAGCTTTTAATTTCTGACAATTGAAGGATATTGATACAGCTTTAATTTTCTGACATCCTAAAAAGCACTGGCTTAAGCAAGACCAGAGGCTCACTCTCTCACTCTTCTCCTGGAAATGTGTGCTCATATAATCAACCCTAATTAAACTCAGTGGCCATTCTCTCTGTCTCTGTCTCTCCTCTCTCTCTCCTTCTCTCTTAGTCTCTCCTTCTCTCTCTCTTTTTCTCTCTCTCTCTCTCTCTCACACACATACCACATAAAAACAGGAAGGGGATTGAGTGAGAAGAAAGAATTAGCATGAGTGGGAATAAGGGGGAATGAGGGGATAAGAGAGAGTAATGACATGAAAATGATCAAAATACATTATATACATGTATGACATTTTCAAACAAAATTAATTTTAAAGTGCGCTGTAAATCAAACATAGAAAGATAGTCTGTATGATCCCAATTTTATGTGGGAATCTAATAGAATTGAACTCAGGACAGTGGGTGCTGTGACATGAGAGGTATCGAAAGAAAGAGACATTGATCAAAGGGGATGTACTTGTACTTTCAGATATAAGATGAGCAAGTCCCAGAAATCTAAGGTGTGATAATCGTGTTAATTTGAGTGTGATGGCCATCACACATTGTATTGAAAACCATCAGCCTTCATGCCTGAGGCTCTTCCTAATTGACATTCTCCTATTACTAGAGTTCCTATGGGTCTCATTCTTGCCAATCATAAGTGTTATTCTTTTTTATTGAAATCCTGTCATTAACACACACACACATCTTATTGGTAAAATTTTAAAGATAGTCTTTTAATTAAAGTTAACTTTAATTGCTTGTATGTGCACTTTTTCTTTCAGGTTCAATCTGATGCAGCACAGAACTATACTATCTTCTACTCAATCAGTGGGCGTGGAGTTGATCAAGAACCTTTAAATTTGTTTTTCATAGAAAGAGACACTGGAAATCTGTATTGCACTCGGCCTGTGGATCGTGAGGAATATGACGTTTTTAATGTAGGAGTTTTGCTGATAAATATGACTTAATATTCATAAACTGTCTTCCTTCTAATGTTTTATCTACTCTTTTCTATCTTCTTACATTCATAAAAGGTATCTTAAATCCAAAGGACAATAGAATTCATGATATTTTTGAATACTTGGTCAATACTTTATCTCATCTTTCTTTAGTTAAGTCTAAAAAATAAGAGGATTCAGTATATTCTAAATAAAAATCACAGTATATTTTTAGGAAGTTGGTTTTGCTTCTACGATACTTTCTTTTTCTCTAGTCACTGGAAAATGTTTATCTCTTCAGCATCTTTTTCTACTGCTCTGGATAGTATTTTTGCCTTTCTCCCACACCTGTGCTTCTCTGATCATGTCTGAGAAGTCAATAAGGACATAAAAGTGGGAGACCAAGTTCAAATAAAAGCTTCTAACCCAGCATTCTGATATAGATGAGCTTAAGTCAATAGGAAAATGACTTGGGCAATTTTCATGATAACACAAACATGCTGTGGACTTATGATTTGGGGGTGGGTGGGGATCCCCGTTGGAAAAAGGATACTGTTTTCAGACAAGGAAAGAGGTGGTGAGTAACCAGCAAGACTGATGTCCAATGTGACATTTTTTTGCTGTTGGTTAGAAGATGTTCAATGTTGTAATTATATGCTGACTAGAAATTCTATTTGACATTACCTTTGACTAATTAGCAATGGGGAGTTTAGTAAATGTGTTTTTACACAAAACTATTCCAGATATGTGTCCTAAATGTAGAGCAATACAAGAGCATGGAGACAGCATGATTGGGTGTTGTTTAGATTATACAAAAGTATTTCTCCTATTGCAGTGAGGTTAATTGTTCTCCCAATGAAACTTTCTGAGTATAGGGATAGTAAGGACTATAATCTGAGGCTTTACAAGCACACTGATTATCCCAGATTAATCCAGTTATTCTGACTTCTCTGTATCATTTCTGGGTTTTACTTGAAGTGGAGTCATTTCTATAAAATATTCAACTGTCAATACTGTTAAGTTTTTCTGTTTTAAATAGCATAGAATTAAAATCTTTGAAGTAATTATTGAAGACTTACAGAGACTACAGCCGGGCATTTTATCCTCTTTTTGCTCTGATTGCTGATATTGCTTATTTCTGCCTCACAGCTGATTGCCTATGCATCCACTATAGATGGCTATTCAGCAGATATGCCTCTCCCCCTACCCATCAAAGTGGAGGATGATAATGATAATCATCCTGTTTTTACAGAAGCAATTTATAATTTTGAAGTTCCAGAAAGCAGCAGACTTGGTAAGGTTGTTTTGTGTTAAATATATTTGAATATACTTTTAAAAAAT
>PVHP010019480.1:0-31824 GCA_004024765.1 Zapus hudsonius
TTCTCTCAAGCGTAATCATCCATGAGGTGTTTGCTGAGAATTGTGCCTTAGAATTGCCTGGTAGCAACTTTTCTTTCATTTCTGAACTGGAAGAGACTCTATGAATAAAATATGAATGCGAATGACCCCAGCTAAGCAATCCCTTTAAGTTTCTGGCAACAGCTGAAGTAACTGAACCTTCCTATTTATTGAGAGAGACTGGAGTAAAATAAATAAATAATAAATAAATGAGTCTACCAGATAAAAATGCAGGTCTGCCTTCTGCACAGGCAACCTCTCCCCTTCTGATACAGCTCTTTGTCTTCAAAGTAAATTTTATTATGTGTGCTTGAATTTTAAAACATGATATAGGGAGATGTAGTAAAGCAGTTCCTATCGTGAAACACATGAACAAATCTATCATCGCATACGTTTTTGACAAGAGAATAAAAAAATCTATTTAACAAAAAAGCCCACAGTACAATGTAGTTTTATTAACTTTTAGTGCTCAACTTTATGCATCAGGTCGCTAAACATGTTCCTCTTCTGTATCTGCTAGCTTGAATCCTTTGACCTACATTTATTTCTTTATAAACCTCTCATGCCCTCCCCCCATTAATTCATTTCCTATCTCTGTGTTACTTGAGCTGTATGGATAATATAGTTCCCATCTATAAGTAAGATTATGTTGGTTTTTATTCTGGAGAAACAACTCTTTGACATTAATCTAGTTTTCATTAATTGCTAGTTTCAAAGCAACTAAGCTTAAATTATTGAAAGGATTGGGTTTTATAAATTCTTAAGTTCTTATTGTCTGAAATTTCCATTTACTGGAAAGGCCCCAGACCACCAGCTTTTTGCTTTAGAGTTAAGAGGCAGGGAATGTTGAAGTCATTAATTTCTATTGTGTGATATTTGTGCAACATTCGGCCATGTCAAAGCATTATTATTTGAACTACAAGTGAGTAATAACTCCCTTGAGGCAGATTTTTTTTAATACTTACCTTTTTAAATACATGTTGTTTGTTTTTGAGACAGGGTCTTTTGTAGCTCTGGCTAGTCTCAAGTTCCTACATAGCCAAGGATGACTTTGAATTCCTAAACTTCCTTCCTCTGCCTCCCAAGCCTCTCCGTCCCTTACAATGTTCCTTAAATCTCTAAAAGGAGAGTCCTAGTGGCCCCAAGAACTATATCAATCTAAACTACATGAAGAACAGTAGCAATCATACATATTTATTTAATGTAAGTTTTACAGGACACAGGGAACTTCATAAGGAAACAAAGACTCAAAGATGCAGTTAGGGTTGATCTCTTACAGAGTGAGTTTGACAAAAGATGGTGTGTTAGTTACTTTCTCATTGCTGTGAACAGATACCTGACCAGAGGCAACTTAAGGAAGGAAAGGTTTCATTCAGCTAATAGATTTGAGGGGAAACATTCCATTATGATGGGCAAGGCAAGGCAGAATGTGGAGCCGGCTCATTACATCCATGTTAGGAAGCAGAGAGTGAATGGGAAGTGGGGCTCTGGCTATGAAACCTCAAGACCATCTGCCTTGACAGACTTTCTCCAGCCAGGTTCCACATACCTCCTAATGTTCCACAAACCTTCCCAAGCAGTGTCATCAGCACAGGGAAAAGTGTTCAGACTCATGACTCTATGGGGACATTTTTCATTCAGACCACAACGGAGAGTAATTTGTGAACTGTGACAGGACAGAAGGGCTTTGCTAGGTCTGTCGCTGGGTAGTGTGGTGAAGCAGGAAGGACTAGTTCAAGAAAGTTCATTTGTACAGATTTTCTTTGCCTCCGTTTTCTATTTTGATGGGAAGAATGATTTTTCTTCTGGTTGAAGGGCACATCTTTCACTTGGGAATTACAGCTCTTGCTGTTTTGGGGGACGGGGGACAGAATGAAAGTCAGAGTGACCTTACACCTGATATTTTTGTTTTAATGTCTTTTATTCGAAAATTGTCAATTTTCCAGAGAAGCACAGTTTTGGGTGACATATTCATAACTCTTTCAAGTATCAAAAATACCTGTCTTAAGGTCACTTCTTACCAGGAGGCAGACCTGGAACTAGAGCTTGCTCTTTTGTCTCCAATTCAGGCTTGAGATGCTCTGTGGTGACAGGCAAAGTGTGAGGAGGGGAAGGGGACTCCAGAGCTCGTTTGGGAGTTGACAGCTTATCCATCTGTCTCCTCACCTTGACTTGAAGCTTCTCAGAGACAAGCTTTCTTGCGCATAGTTGGATCTGCAAAACTAAAATAATGTGTGACACACAGTAGGTGCTCAGAGAGCATTTTTAAGTATATATTTATTGTCCGTAATGAGTTACATTATATAGTGGGCAAATAATGAGTTGTTATCCCCAATTCCCCAATGCCCCCCTCCCCAATCCCAATCAGCTGGATATCCTCCTCCATGGGTCATCTGGACCAGTCCTTGTGGCAGGGGTATTTATTCATTTTCAAGGAGAGAGAGAGAGAGAGAGAGAGAGAGAGAGAGAGAGAGAGAGAGAGAGAGAGAGAGAGAGAGAGCGCACCAGGGCCACCACCTTGTGGGTCTGGCTTATGTGGGTCCTGGGGAATTGAACCAGGGGCCTTAGGCACTAGAGGCAAGTGCCTTAACCGCTGAGCTATCTCTCCAGCCCTCAGAGAGTATTTTTGGTAAGAAATGAACCATCATGATGCCATCACTTCTGCCATCTGCCTCTTATACATACCAGTAGCATAGAAAGTGTTGAGCATAAGTGTTGCAGAAAAAACACCCAGCCAGAAGCAGCTTATGGGAGGGATGAGTTTACTTCAGGCTTACAGTTCCTGGGGAAGCGTCATCATGAGTGAGGAACCTTCTTCACTTCCTCATATATCCACAGCAGAGAGAATAAGAACAGCCAGAGTTCAAGCCGACCTAGAACACTCCTCATGGCTGCACTCCACTTTACGGTCCTCCCCGGTGACACACCTCCTCTGGCAGGACTCTGCCTGATAAAGACTGAGTAGGAAGCTTAATCTTAATCAAAAATACCCAAGAGTATGGGTACATTACATTCAAACCACAGTAAGAACTATAGGAGGCTGGGGAGATGATGACCCAATCCTTAAAGGTGTTTGCTTGTAAAGTCGGCTGACCTGGGTTCAATTCCCCAACGTCTTCTTAAGGCAAAAAGCGGTTCATGTGTCTGGAGTTAGTTTGAAGCTTCAAGAACCCCACACCACCACATTTTTAAAAGAATTATATCTATAGCAAATTGTCAAAATGGGCGTAGAGGGAGAAGTGTGGGTTTTCAACCCACTGAAGTGAGCTGTAGACAACCACAGGAGAAACTAAAAGTATGGCTCCTGCCCTCCACCAACTCAAAGTCTATTCAGAGAACCAGAGCCATTGCCAGGAACAGGATGAGGAAAATCACGACCTGACAATGAAGTTGGTTTTCCTACCCGTTTGGAGATTCACGGCTGAGGATGGGAGCACCCAAAGGACATACGCTGTGATGTAAGAGGAAGAGGTAGAAGCTCTGGATTGTCTCTCCATTTGATTCAATAATTACCTGCACCTTTTTCAGTGTCCTTTTAATGAGAGAAACTAAATCCAGCAACTGGTGGAGGGATGAGTCATTCTAAATAACTGGAAGGGAGGATGAACTTTGCCAATACTTCAATCGGCTCTCTTCTTGAAATAGTCAAGCAATTATGCTATCATGTAGCATCTGTAAACAATTGCTTTCATCCTTATCTCAAGCTGGACTAATATTGTCCAGTCCTCTCGAACCCTGCTTTTGGAAGTTCAGTCCTCAAACTCTCTGACTCCACAGCCTTGGAATCGTCACTGTTTTCCTTAAGAAAGTTTTCCCTTTGGAATCATTTTATGTTTACAGAAAACTTGCAAAGATGGTATGGTGAGTGTCTACATTTCCTTTATCTAGCTCCCCTACTGTTAATTTCTCATACAATATATCGCCAAAATTAATAAACTAACATAGATGTGATAATACTAAGCCACAGACTATTCAGATTTTGGCAGCTTTTCCCCTGGTGCTAATTTCTGTGTGATCCAAGATGTCGCTTCATGCCCATACCTTCTCAGGCTCCTTGGGTGGTCTATGGTGGTTTCTCGGCCTTTCCTTGAATCTACGTGATTAAAGTATTTTTAACTTTTTATTGACAACTTCTATACATATACACCATGATCCCATGTTTATTAAGCATAAACAAGCACTCACTCATACAGCCTCCTTTGATAGTCAAAAATGAAGCATGATTCTCTATTCTCAGAACTCACACTGGACACTGATTAGATGAAAAACAAAAACACCTATTTGTCTTCATGAAATGCACATATTCTCATTCACTAATTGGGAAGCATTCCCTGACCTAGTCAAATGGATCAAAGTGAATCTACAATTTTTTGGAATGTGTATTGTGTGTGGTGTGCTTAAGTTTGTACGTATACATGTTTGTATGTGCGTAGGCACCTATGTGTGCACACGTGCACAGCTTGTGGAAGCCAGAGGTTGATGTCTAGTGTTCCCCTCAGAAACTCTCCAGTATATGTTTTATTTTTTTTAAATTTGAATGGTTTTTCTCCCACCAAGCCTTTTTGTTCCCCACCCACCCTCTTTCACTGAACCCACTCTTCTTTCCTCTTTTCTGTTTTAATGTCTTTTGTTGTTTTGTTATTTCGCCCTCTTCCTCCGGACATGATAACCTGTGGATGGGTCCGTCATTGTGCAGGTCTTGTCCAGGGAGCAACAGGTGCTGAGGTTATGAATGCACCCACACCTTGTGTCTGGAAGGCAGTGCTCCCAAGCACCCCTCCCCATCTGTTGACTCCTCCTTTTCATTCTGTCACCTCTTCTGCTATGATCCCTGAGCCTTAGTAGTGCGATAGAGATGTCTCATTTAGTGCTGAGCACTCAACTGTCACCACTTCTCAGCACTTGGATGTCACCCCAGTGGTCACCGCCATCTGCAAAGCGAAGCTTCTCTAACCAAAAGTGAGAGCAGCATTAATATATGGACATAAATACAATTATTCAGAGGACAATTTAGCGGACACAATATATCCAGTCACATACATTTACATTTATTTATTATTTATTTATTTTGGTTTTTCAAGGTAGGGTCTCACTTTTGTCCAGGCTGACTTAGAATTCACTATGTAGTCTCAGGATGGCCTTGAACCCATAGCAACCCTCCTGCCTCAGTCTCCCAAGTGCTGAGATAAAAGACATGAGCTACCACGTCCAGCTATTAATTAACATTCGATACAGGATTCTCACTGAGCCTAAAGTTCAGTGATTCAGGTTGATTAGCTAGCTTGTGAGCTCTAGGGATCCAGCTGTCTTTGCCTCGCCCACCAGGACTACAGGCTTATGCCTCACATGGGCAGAACTCAACATGAAGCTAGAAGTCAGGGCAGGGACATTCTATTTCCTGGGTACAGGCAGAGAGGGAAGGGCAGGGAATGAATGGCTCCAGAGAATGTATCTTGGGAGCATGCAAATTCACTAATTTTTTTTCCTTTTTGGTAATTTAATGGTGTGAAGAAGATCACAATTTCCAGCTAAACAACCAGTAAAGCAAAGCAACACCATCTCAGGTCCACTGAAGCAGATTTTGAGAGTGATGGATTCTCTTGAGGAACTTGCATAAACAGAGCCTTTTAGTTTTCAATTTTGTTACCTGGCTCGAGTATTTGAAAGCAATATAGCAAATTTCTGCAATATAGCAAATTAAATTCTGGGCACTAAGAAAAAGATTCTGAAAATGTTCTTCATTTTTTATTATAATTGCAAAGTAAGAACTCAAATGGAGAAAAATGTCCTCTTGCCAGGGATTCAGGGTGTTTATGGGGAATCGTTGGCCTTTAGAACTGGACTTTGCTGGGGTTTGTCTCATTGTTTTTTGTTTTGTTTTTGGCTTTTTGCTTTGTTTCTGGTTGATGGTAATGAATAGGTGAAATTTCTTTTTCTGATTTCAAATGAGGAGTAGAAATCAGAAAGGAGGAATATTACCTTGGGTTTGCATTTTAAAAAATATTTTACTTATTTATTTGCAAGCAGAAAGAGACAGACAAACAGAGAGAGACAGTGGGCAAGCCAGGGCCTCCAGCCACTGCAAACAAACTCCAGACACATGTGCTGCTTTGTGCATCTGGCTTTAAGTGGGCATTGGGGATTTGAACCTGGGTCGTTAGGCTTTGCAGGCAAGTGCCTCAACCACCGAGTCTTCTCTCCAGCCCTGGGCTTTCATTTTTGACATTGAGCTTGACATTAAGCACATTGTTTGCCAAAATAGAAGGCCTGGTAGAGGCTAGTTTTGCTCATGCATATCTCTCATAGATATTGGTCTTCTATGTTTGCTCATCGACACACACCAGGAAAGAAGTACTTTTTGTGTTTATTTTGAAATGTGGTTGCAATGGGGCACTGGCAGGATGGAAAATTTACCTCCCCAAGATTTGAGTGAAGAGATTTTGAGGAGGCTTTCACAGACCTGGAGGCAGGGTCACAGAAATAAATGAGAGAAGGCCTGGCCTCAGAAACAAACAGAAATGAGAAGCCATTGCCATCCCGGTTCAAAGGGACAAACGTGGTAAATATTGGTGTCCAGTGAAGCATGTGTCATGGGCAAAGGCTAATAATTGGCAGAAGCTGTAGCCGTGGAGGGATATAGCTGTTGTCCAATCTTGCAGAGGAACAGGGAGAGTGAGGAGAACAGTAGTCTCTAGCTTCGTCTATCTCTGGGTGTTTCTTCCCATTGATCGCACCAAAGAGAAGAGGGGTTGCAAGCTAATGTGGATGGTTCCAGGACAGGGGGTGGGTGGGTCATGGTGGGGGAATGCCAGCTAAAGAGCCCATTGGAATTGACCCCCACTGAAAGTATTGCAGCACTGATTTTGGAGGACGTGTGAAGTAGATGCATTAAGCTAATGAGTGAATTCATTCTTTAAAGTGCAGCCTTTGGGTTTTGCCTTAACTTACTCCCCGCCCAGCCTGTTCTGAAGTGTTCCTGTATTACGACCTCCTTGAGTTGCTTATCTTAAGAGAATGGTGAGAAAGATGACCTTCAGTAATATGGAGGCTGAATTTCACCTTCATGGTGCCTGAGGGCTGGAGCCCAACATAGCCAGTTACCCCCCAACTGGTATTTTCAGAGTTAAAAATGTCTATCACAGCCTGTGTGCTCTTCTTGCCCTAATGGGTTGTTTCTGTTGCAGCTAAACGTAATTAGTAAATAATCACTTCCAGTTGCCCATTGATTATTTGTACATGAAATATTTAATGAAAATGGACTCAAATGCTCCAGTCATGGAAAGGCCTGTTTCTGGGGGAAAACATTCTCTCTTGCCAATATCCCAGTTGCAGGTTATTTGAAAGCAAATACAAAGCAACAAAATGATCTTAAGTGCTTCTGGCAACTTGAACGGAACCCGGTCCCAGGATCATTTCAGAATGTCTGCTGTGAGGCTCAGAGAAATGGAGCTGAAAATAGAACAATGGCGGTAGTCTTGGTGGAGAGACCTGCTAATGTTTTCTTTAGCTTGGGGTTTCGTGAGCGCGAAATGGAAGTGCATTCCTGGGGAAGGGAAGGCATATTTGATTTTCCTCTGAAAACCTTACCATCAAATTTTTCAATGTGATGCCGTGAAAGTTCAACAGTTTCATCTTTGCTGTAACTTTTGTTGTTGTTATAAATAAACTCAACCTTTCCTCCCAGTATTAGTGATGGGTTTTCGGGCAAAGCTATCTTTATCCAAAAGTTCCAGAATCAAATCAAATCAAATCAAATTATGCTCTTTGAGAAGATGACTTTTTACTTCTGTTTTTCATCCATTCTAGGGATGTCCAAACTTCTGACACTGCAGCATGGTATTGTCATCTACAAATGTGTCAGGCCACATCGTTCATAGTTCTCTTGTCCCTTAGCCTAAAAAAAACCAAGTGTCTGGCCTGCCTTTGGCTTCAGCCATATTGCTTGTATGGAAATGTTGGGTAAAGTGGTCAGAAAAGGTCATAAATGATGCTCTATAATGGTCTACGGACCTAAGCAAACTTTCAGGGTCCAAGACTATCACAGCTTAAATGAGTTTAATTGACATTTTGAACAAAACTAAAAGTAGACCTACCTACCATGCCTTATGAAAGGACATCACAGCCTTGAAAGTAGCTGGAACCAATAAGCTGTAACTCACTCTAAGTGAACACCCGTGGTCTTTGTTTATCTGACCTGTGCCAGATACCGAAGCAGGCAGGTGGCATTAACACACCACCATGCTGGCTGGCTTCAGTCTAAGATAAGACTCTGTACCCATGACATTGGGCATTGGCTCTGGTGTAAAGATGACATCTGAGTCAGGAGTGTCTTCCATATCTTCAAGGTGACGGTCCCTGATGTGTTTTGAACTCTGTTGTTCTCCACATTCCCTTAAGGTCAGTTAGTCACCACAATTATCTCCTAGTTCTCCAGAGTGGATCCATTTCCTTTCCCACCCTAACCTCCACAGGTAGAGGTTCTCCTCCTGCCTGGGGATGCCGAAAGGAGGTAACTTATAGCAAGCCTGCTTGCACACAGTGTCTCTCCACTCGTGCCACAGACCAGCTTCCTGGGCCACCATCTTCAGGGTCTGTCTCTTCTTGAACTTCCAGGGGCTGAAGAGATGGCTCAGCGGTTAAGACCCTTGATTGCAAGGCCTAATGACCTGGGATCAATTCCCCAGTATCCATGTAAAGCCAGATGCACAAAGTGGTGCATGCATCTGGAGTTCGTTTGCAGTGGCTGGAGGCCCTGGCCGCCCATTCTCTCTGTTTCTTTTCTCTGTAACTCTCTGCTTGCAAATAAATAAATAAAAATATTTAAATAAAAAACCCTCCCAGCCAGTTATTACCTACTGAGTAAAAGCCTGTCAGCACCCAGTGGAGAAATTTCTGTGAGCAATTGTTGTAGACAAGGCCTAGTGCAAGGTGTCATGGGAGCACAGCCACACTCGGTTGTTGGTTCCACATTACATCCTTGATTAGGTGATGATTTCCTGTAGGGCAGGACATTAGTGTCAATGCATAGCAACTGGTCTCTGATCAGCCTTGTTGTGTACATGTATGTGTTCACTTGAGGATAGTTCTGTAACACATAATCCTGTCAAGTCGCCTGAGGAGGCCTCTACCACTTTAAAATTGTAATTTTCATGTTGTAAGAGTCTCTTGGGCTGGAGAGACAGCTCAGCGGTTAAGGCACTTGCCTGCATTGCCTAAGACCCCAGGTTCAATTCCCTAGTACGCACATAAGCCAGACCCCCCCTCTCTCTTTCTGTCTCTCTCTCTTTCTTTCTCTCTCTACTTGAAAATGAATAAATACAATATATATATTTTTAAATCTTTCTTGGTGGGATTAAACACAATTTGTATGCCAGGATTTGGCCTGGTATTAAGTAGGCATCCAGTAAACTGTGCCTTGAGTAAGATCGAAGTAAAGATTTAAAAATATATATATTGGGTGATGGAGCTAGGACATTGGTTCATCAGATGCATTTGGTGATGTCTTTTTCTGTTAGCAACTTGGCGATTTGCTTATTTAACTAATAATATGTGCCCTCATTAGCAGCTGTGGTCACAGAAAGGGCTTTGTTAATTTTGTATTTTGATTGTGTTCCTCTCCTATTACTTTTTTGGTCCCCTTCACTTGTCTGTCTTCCACTGAATCCCTTCTTCTTTCCAGCTACTTTCTATTCTACTTTGATGTCTTTTTTGACCCTCCTCCATCATGCTTGATGAAGGTTGATGGGATCACTATTGTGCAGGCCCTGGTCCTGTGCAGATACTGACAAACACTGTGAGGTCCTAAATGCAACAGCCACTTCCTGTCTGGAAGACAGTCTTCCAAGCACTCCTCCCATCCTCTGGCTTACAGGCTTCTTCCCCACCTCTTCTGCAATGTGCCATGAGCCCTGAAGAACATAACAGCAGTGTCTCGTTGAGTGTTGAACACTCAATAGTCACTTATTCTAGGTACGTTGATGAAGTTTGAGTCTTTCCAGAAATCACCGTGATCTGTAAAAAGAAGCTTCTCTGACCAAAGGCGAGAGCAGCACTAGTCTATAGGTACAAACACAAATATTCAGAGGACAATCTGATAGCATAATATATCCATTTAGCCAAAGGAGAGTAGGAGCTTCCCCGCTAGGGTCACTGGCCTTCCGAAAGACTTTTGATTAGGTTTCCAGGACAAGGTATGAATTCCTCACCACAGAGTGGGCCTCACATCCAATCAGACAGCAGTTGGGTACCCCATAGCAGGCTTGCCACTATTGCACCAGTAGACAAATCTTGCCTGGCTGGTTGATTGTCTAAGTGATAACCTTTCCTAATTTTGGGTGGGGCATTCCAAATATTTGTAGCAGTAGGGAAGTTGGCGGCAGCAAGTAATGTTCTCCTGGACTGTACATTTTTGTAATAAGAGAATAATTTGTTATAGTTTGTGGGGGAGTGTTGTAGAATGAACTTGTGGAATAATCTAATTAATTTGTTAACTGAAGAATGATTTTTACTTTTATCTACTTTTATTTATGTTCCTTCCTGTTGTCAGTGGCAGGTAGAGTGGCTAGTGAGAAGCTCGCCTGAAGAGTTAGACCTAGAATTGCCCTGAGTGAATTAATTAAACTTTTTGCACCTAACTTCCTTCAAAAGTATGTTCCAATGGTTAGGCTAGAAATCCTTGAAAACCATTTGGCACGTTACTCAGCACAAAGTGGGGCCTCGTATAAGTAAATAATAGGGAAATAAGTATCAAGTATTACAGTTGTTCTGTGGCAGGCCTGGAAGTAGGCTGTGCACTGCCTAGCTCTCAGGATGTCTTCCATCCATAGTGGTAGGAAGGCGCCCCCTGTGCTATTGCCATGAAATGATCTCTTTCTCCAGGAACTTCTCTGAGTGCCTTCCATGTGGTAACTCTTTCATCCTCACTACCACCCATTATTACTCCTGGTTAGTAGGAGTTAAGCATAGGTGTTAATGTCCTTTCTCAAGTTTAGTCAGCTATTAAATGGCAAGTCAGGGATGCTAGCCATCAATTTTATTGTGGTGCAAATCAGTATAGTTGACCTCTTTCCGGTCAATCACAAAGGGAAGAAAAAAATCTCAATAGCTTGTTTTCTTTTGTTAACATATAATGTACTGATTGTGCTTATGAATTTTAATAGTTTTAAGAATAAGTTTGTATTTTCAGCCTTTGTAAATAATACATATAATTTTAGTTTTTAATTATAATGATGGAAATTCATAAATTCACTTCCTTGAAAAAAAGGTCATGCACCTTACTTATCAGAATTAACTGTATGTCTTAAGCATAGAATAAAGACAGAATGGGGAGGAGGGAGAGTGAGGATGAGTCCCTTGGGTATTGGATTAGTACAGCAGTTGTATCTGCTGGTCTTCCTTCTCCAGTGAAGGACAAGTCCCCAGCCACACTCTTTGCTCAGGTGGCTTCACTTCTGTGTCTCTGATGTGACTTTCACAAGGAGAGCATCTTGTCACATAGTGCTTTAGTAATGTACTTTCATATAACATGACCCATACATGTTTTACCAAGAAGTGGGATTGACTCCAGGGCTAGAACCTGAACTCAGCTGTGTTGGAATTGCTGGCACATGGGTGGTCAGTTTCAATGAGACACCTTCATGAGCAATTTTTTGACAGTATCCTGTTGGAATGATGTCTACTTCCATGGGTGGTAGTCAGTGATCACTTGAAATGGTTCTAGACTTCCGAGGTTTTATAAACCTTTCACATTGCTGGGATGAACATCTAAACCAGACTCAGCTTAGGGGAGGAAGGGATTTCTTTCAAGTTTACAGATCCAGGGGGAAGTTCCATCAATAGTAAAAGAAGCTGCTTCTATACATCCAAACAGAGAGAAGCAACCACAAAGTCAGCAAAAACCCAAAGCATCAAGCACAAACCTTCAGCAAGTAGGAACCCCACCCGAGCTCACTCAGGCTGCTCTCTTACACCTTTGTTCGGGAATTCAGGTCCGCTCTCAGTGACACTTTAGGGCTGGATTCCAGGATCCATTCCCAGTGACACCTCCTCCAGCCAAGTTGCTGGAGGTCCATGATACAAGCTTTAATAAAACATCTGGGTCTATGGGGAAAATAAACTCAAACCACCACACCAGGCCTTGTGCCTTGACGAAGGACACCCGATGAAAACACCTGCAGATGTGTTCCTTTTTTTTTTTTTCTGGATTTCCCTCTACCTGCATCCCTACCTTTCTTTAGCCAGCTACCTGGGTGCTGAACTCCACTGCCCTGTCTCTTTAGGGCCCTATCTTGCTTACTTCCTATTGTTGGCATCAGAAACCTCTGTCTCTGTTGGTCCTCCCAGAACTTTCTTGGCTCCTTCCTGCCTAAGAGCTCAGGCACATGTGTCAGTACTATCTCTGTCATGTAGATGACTTTTTATAAAGTTCTGCACATTTAAAAATTAGTTCTTGTCCTCCTGAAATTTTATTCAGAGTTTCAAGGTTAAGGGTTCTGTGTTAGTGGTATTAAAGGGGATAGATCAAAGCTGAGTTTTCTTGTTCTCAAATTCCAAACCTCTGTGAAGTTTAAGGGCTGTGGTACAAGTAGCATCAGTGGCATTTTTGCAAGAGGTGGGCAGCACCTGATGGTTTACATCGTGTGGCAAGGCTGTGTCACTGTGCAATTTCTCCAGCTTGCTGCACCAGGCCTGGCAGGGTGGAGGAGAATTGGAGGAGATGGGATATTTCATAGGAAAATAAGACATTGGCCATTCAGTGATTGTCAGAAGATTACCCACACCCAAGAAGTAACAAAGTCTGTCTTCCTTTCTGCTTAAGCCCCAAATCTAACCATTTTCTACCGTTGCCATTCATTGATTAAGATCAAGAAAGCAGAAAGGAATAGTTTTGTTTAGGAAAAAAAATCAAAAAGGCAAGATTAGCATTTGCCATGAGAACCTGGTCCATGGTGAGCAGCCAGGGGATACTGGTGTCAGCTGTCTGCTGAGGGGACTTTGTTCCATGAATTACTTCTATATTATCTGTCATTGACATGGTAGTGAAGACTGTGTTAAACGAGTGTTGTTTGCCATAATGCCGTGGTTATTAGGAGAATGTAGCTTTGAAATAAGACCCTAGAATCTCACTAGAGCCAAGTCTTCATTTTTCCCTCACCTGATTGGTTGGGATTAAATTTAAAGTAGAATGCCATCTCACTCCTTAGCTTCCTTAAAACTGAGTAGGCTGAACCTTAAGGCATTCAGCACATTTGATAAGTTACAAATTCTGGGCACATTTATAAATTGGCACCCAAGACAGGGCTGGCATATAATTGCTGCCTAGTGGAATGAATTGCATGGATGGTGTTAAGATGTATGCTTCTCTCGTTCTCTGCAAATTCCTTAAATTAAAAAAAATCAGAACTCGTTCTGCAGGTTCTCAATAGCATTGTTACTGGCCTTCTGCTTGTGTGTACTCAAAGGTTTATGTTAACTCTCTGAATCCAACTGTCTGTGGATGCACAATTTAAAAATCCTTCAAAACCAGAGGGATGCATGCAAATGCTACTTCTTCTTATTTCTATAGTAGAACCTAGGGCAACAAGAGGGGCCTGGACTTCATCCCTTTTACCTGGTTTGAGCACACATTATAAGTCTGGGCCTATGAGGGTGAGACTCAGAAAGCCATTTGGCCTAAGGAAGATACAGGAGTTTGGAAAGCTCAGGGAAGAAAATGAGCTAAGCAGAAAAGCAGCAGCATAAGGTGAGAGCCCATGACTTGAAGAGCAATGATATTTTCTGTGTCCTTGAAACAATGTGGAAAGCTGCAAGAGTTATCAGTATTTTGAGTTTTGATACTTTAATGTTACATCATAATTTTTTAAGTTGCAAAATTGTTTTGTTAAACCAAGTCATATCATTCTATTAAATCAAAACGCTGTAATTTGGTTGTTTTCTTTCTTTTTATAAGTAATAATGCTATGAGCATCTCTGCATGAGCAATTTCTAGTTTTCCTTTAAGATTCATTAGAACTACATTAAGAAGTGGAAACAAAAGTGGTGCACAAAGTGGCACATACATCTGGATTTCCTTTGCAGTGGCAGGAGGCCCTGGTGTGCCCATTATCTCTCATTTACTCTCAAATAAATAAATATTTTTAAATGGAGAAATATTTTTATGATTTCCGATACATATGGCCAGACTATTTTTCAAAGGGCTGGAGTGGATACAGCCAAGGAATAGCTCAGCTCCCTTTGAAGGCTGTGTGCTCTGCTCGATGACATTTCCTACTGCGTGATCATCTGCTCTTGTTGCAAGGCTGAAATCATGTTCTCTAAATTGCTACCTCTCGGTGACTTGCCATGCTGCACACATAAAGGCTAGGCTCACATCAGGGTCTCAGAACAACACCAAATACCAGGAAACAGTCAAGCATCAAAGCTGACTGGAAACATCCCATCTTTGCCACATCATCTCTCATAGAATAAGAAATGCAAGTTCTCAGAACCTACACAAGCCAATCACATGCCAAGTTGCTTGACACCTCCTTCTTAGGCCATCCCCTTTCTTATTCCTGCTAACACATACTATCCAGTAGAGCTGTCGTCCCAGAAGCCCAAACCCTATACCAACTTACACATGACCCTTCTCACTGCTTAGAACCTCACCTGGATAACAGACCAAGTATATTCTGGGAGATTTTCTCACACTCAGATTGTATATAATAAGAGAAAGACTCCAAACTGACCTAATGACCCAGAGGATACCTTCCCAGGAACAGGGGAAGATGAGGAGGAGGATGCAACAGGGTCACTTGGTAATACTTTTTTCTCTGTCACAGACAATGCTTACAATAGCAGCTATGCTTACAGTGTAGATTTCCTACATGTTCAACACTAATCTGAGCACTTGACATGGGATCTCACCAAATCCTCCTTATAGCCAATGAATTAACTAATATTATCAAGTCTATGTTTTGGAAGAACCTGAACTAGAGATGTTTTAAGTAGAGCAGAGCTGGAATTTGAACTAAGAGGTTCTCGAGTCTAAGCTTGTTTGTATGTTTGTTTTCAAGGAGAGAGAGACAGAGAGAGAGAGAGAGAGAGAGAGAGAGAGAGAGAGAGAGAGAGAGAGAGAGAGAATGGGTGCGACAGGGCCTCCAGCCACTGCAAATGAACTCCAGGGGCATGTGCCACTTTGTGCATCTGGCTTTACGTGGGTAATGGGGAATAGAACCTGTATCCTTAGGCTTTGCTGGCAAGTGCCTTAACCACTAAGCCATCTCTCCAGCCCTGAGACTAGGTTTTTAATCATTTTGTGGATACTATCATCCCTCAGCATCCATGGGGAATTAGCAAAACAGATAGCAAAACCCTCAGATGCTCAAGTCCCTTATTTAAATGAGGTGGTATTTACATAGAGCCTACATATACCCTCTAGTATGCCTTAAATGCTTTCTACATTTCTCATGATACTTAATGCAATGCAATGTAAATACTAAATGTATTGTGTTAGGTAGCTATTGTCAAGGGAAAAGTCTGTACATGTTCAGAACAGATGTAATTGGGGGGATATTTTCAATCTGTGTTTGGTTGAATGGGTGCAGAAACTGCAGATATAGAGGGCTGACCGAAAACATCCATGACACACACACATATACTTATGTTCTATATGATACACATTACATACGTATAACCTTTTCAAATTTATTTTGTTAAGGCATAATGAAAGAGCTTGCAAACAATATGAACTGCTCATTTCTTATGAGTTGTTTCTTTTAATTAAAATACTGTTTAGGGGGACATCGTGATGCTAGTCATGTCCCTGTGAGATCTTATTGATCTACACCTTGGAGCTGTTTTCATTACTTCTTGTTATGAAAGAGACTGTTTTGATGAAGTCACTGGAAATAAATAATCCATGGGAGTATCTGAGGTGTACATCTAGCGAAGAGGTGTTTAATGGGATACTGACTGTTAACTGCCCAGCCTCTTAAAGAAAAGGGTTTGTAATTTAAAAGTTGCTTTTTGGCAATTTCTCAAGCAAATGCATGCATTTTATCTCTGCTCTGGGTTGTTTTTAATGCATCAGCTTTCATCTTTAATACAGCTCTTTTGGATATGCCAATTATTTGGTCTGGTTGATGTTTTCAGACCAGAGACAGTGTGTGATACAGTGCTCAGATAAGAATCCTCTTTTCCTTTGAAAAAAAAATTGCTTGGAAGTTAGATACATGAACAAATTTTTCTCAGTCAGAGACATAAGGGAACATTTTTTTTTTTCTTTCCATTTTTTGTTTTGCTTGAGAAGAAAATCTCTAGCAATTTAGGTCATGCTTCCCAGTGAAAGTTGACTTTTAGAAACATCATTCAAATGTTCTCCTTGAAACACTGCCCACATTCTGCTCTTCAGTGAGGAGTGCCTGTGGAGGAAAAGCAGCCATCTTCTCTGGTTTTCTGCACTGGGAGGAATTCTGGACTAGGCGTCAGAAGACCTTCCATTAAGGCTGTTTCTGATAGCCGGCTTATTACTTAGCCTAAGTTTTACTTATCTTTGCCTATAAAAAGAAGACTTATACTAAATATTTTCTGCACCTTTCTTCATGTACAATTAACACAAGATAAACTTCTGTGTTGGAGAACCCTCAAGACCTGCTCACTCAATGGTGGCACGACTCTAACAGAGCGCCAGCAGCCGCCTTCTGTCACGCCTTGCTAACTCCAACTGCCTGGTTCCGGATGAAGATACTCAAATTAGAGAATTCTTTCCTTAAAATTAGGAAGTTGTTAAAATAAAAAGATTTTCCCTGGAAGTATCTTTGTTAGCCATTTTGCCAGAATTATTGAGTCTAATTTAGTCATCAATTATTACCTATATTGAGCATAAAAGATATTCGAGCTACTGAGCTGGGATCTCATATTTGGAATGGTTGGGAGGAAGCTAAGGATGAATTGGTCATGGTCCTGCCCTCCAAGAACCTGTAAGAATTGGTGTCCAGTTAGCGCTATGAGTGATACAGGCTATTGAAGAGTTGAGAGAGGGATTTCTGCCAGTTGCAGTGGCCAGGATGAGTTTTTAAATAATTCCCAATTCTTTTTTTTTGTTGTTGTTGGAGGTAGGGTCTCGCTCTAGCCCAGGCTGACCTGGAATTCACTACATATCCTCAGGTTGGCCTCAAACTCATAGCGATCCTCCAAGTCTGCCTCCCAAGTGCTGGGATCAAAGGTGTGCACCACCACATCCAACTATGAACGTGAACTTATTAAAAAAATATATTTTTAAATTTATTTCCAAGCAGAGAGAGACAGAAAATGGACACACCAGGGCCTCTAGTCACTGCAAACGAACTCCAGATGCATGTGCCACTTTATACATCTGGCTTTACACATGCATTGGGGAATTCAACTCGGGTTGTTAGGTTTCACTTTAACTGCTGATCCATCTCTGCAGCCCTGACCATGATCTTGCAGATGGCTGACTGGTGAGAAGCACAGGAAAGAGCCTAAGGCTTGGTAGGAATCAAAGCTTAGAGACAGGAATAGCCAGGGCAGGTTAGAAAGCCCAGTTCATTAGGTAGGGTGGAGCCATGGTGCTACAAGACAGGCAAGGGAAATTCCATTTCTTGCAGTAAGGCAAAGGGAAGGAGGATCATTCTTTGAGGAGGTTTGATTTAGGAACTTCATGGGATGGTCCTGTGCAGAATTGTCTTGAGGGAATGAGCCTGGAAGGTTCCAGAGCTTCAATTCCCACACCTTGACTGTTACTAAATGGGTATTCTTAGAATTTGACTTGATGGTGTTTCCAGGGATAAATGTGGAGGGCAAATAACTTTTCCAGCAAGAAGTAAGCAGTTTGGGGAGAAAAAGAATGTATGAGGTGTCCTATGAGGGGACAAGTCTTGACGCTCACTCATTCTGGTTCTCAGATTTCAGTGAACTTAATCTGCATTTCCTTTTTCATCTAACAAGTGATTCCTTAAGCTAAGGGCTCAACTCAATCATCATTTCTACATTTCATAATCTCTAGTATGAGCTGGTGGAAATGGGAAGACCCATCTCCTTTCCACATGGCAACTTCTGGTGCAGCTTGTCTGGAAGCTCCAGGATCCTCTTCAAGATGGTGGGCTCACAGGGCTGTAGGTCAGTCCTGGGACTTCAGGGTCAAGTCCTCAGGAGGCTAGAGGTGGTAGAGAACATTAGTTCCTCTCCACCTACAGAACTTGCCCACCATGGCTTCCCTACAGCTCGGTGGCTCTTCTAAAAGTGTGTGTGTGTGTGTGTGTGTGTGTGTGTGTGTGTGTGTGTGTGTGTGAGAGAGAGAGAGAGAGAGAGAGAGAGAGAGACAGAGAGAGACAGAGAGAGACAGAGAGAGACAGAGAGACAGAGAGACAGAGAGAGACAGAGAGAGAGAGACAGAGAGTTCAACTAGGCACAAGCTGCATGGCTTTTTAATCTAAATTGGTAAGTTACCAGCACAGTTTCTACCACATTTAGTTTGTTTGATATAAGTCACTCAAACCACGATATTCAAAGGAAGAGGAATTCAATTTCACTCCCAGATGGGAGAAATGGCACAGAATTTGTCAACATGTTTCAAATACATATGGTATCCATGGGATTCCTCTTTCTTCCCTCTTTATTCCTAGGAGGAGGGAGGCAGGGCAGGGGAAGGGAGGACACTCAGTGTACCTGGAGACCACCTCCCAAGCCTCTAGCCCAGAACCCCCAGCTGTGTGGAGGAGCAGAAGTTCCCATTACCCATCTCACTTGACTTTGTGGCTATTTCCTGTCTGGTCTCCTTATATTTTTAAGGGTTTGATGCTGACACTGTGAGTCCTGGTGGGTCAGAGACAGAAAAGGAGGCACTTGAGGCCATTCTTTCTCCTTGAAGCTGGTGTGACACAACAACACTTCTCAGCCAGACACAGAATCCTGAACTCAGGAGAACCCAGGCTGACCTGGCTTCTTTCGAAAAGTTTTGTTTGGACATCTGTGTGGTATGTGTCAGTGTGTGCGCGCGTGCGCTGATATGTATGCAGAGGTTGGGAGGTGTAGAGGCCAGAGGAGAACGTTGGGTGTCCCCTTCTATCCCTCATCATTTTTCTTTGAGACAGAGTCTCTTCTGAATTATTATTATTATTATTATTATTGCAAGTCCCAGTAGTTCTCTGGTCTCTGCTCCTCACTAAACTGGGGTCACAGTTGTGTATGGCCATGCCCAGCGGTTACCTGAGGGTTGGGGAATCAGACTCAGGTCCCTTCAGGCCCTCATGCTTGCTTGGGATGTGCATTTCTAGATCCCTAGAAAAAAAAACTGAATGCCCTAATAAAGTAAACCATTTCTGCCCTAAGTACATAGATCCAAGCTCCCAAGTCTAATTACCTCCAGCATGGGTCACTTAGAAGGTCAGGATGTCTAGGAAAGCTTTTCTACCTCCAAGTGCGAGAGATGCTGAGCTGTGTTAGAGATGGGAAGCTGAGTCACAAAGATCCCCGCAGAGACGATGGCAGAGCTCCTGGGTAGAATTTCCCCAAGGCTTCAGTGTCAATGATGAAATACCGTTCATTCTCTGGGATTTAAAGTCAAGTGCTGCCGGGTTTTCAGCGCTTCCTGAATCTTGCTCTTAAGGAAACCTAATCAAGTGACTTGTACCCTGTTTTCCTGCAGTAAGTTCTGCATGGTTAAAGTTCCACTCGATCTCTCCTGGCTTGTCCTTCATTTCAAATACAGGGGAAAGAGGATGTTGTCTAGAGAGCGAGCTAAGCCCTTTCCACTGATGGAAAGGTCAGGCTTCAGGATCTGTTGATCTCCCAGGTTTCTGAGTTGTTTTTGAGTCATTCAGAAACAGCTGAGCAATTTCTATATTAAATACTAGACGCCTTTCACTCAAGAGCCTGTGCATTTGTTGGTCAGCATTTCTATAGAACAGGTCTTATTCTTAAAAGCTTATATCACTTATTCTATAAATAATACCATCTTATATCATAATGACATGTATTGCTGTGCTGATATTTATTAAAACTATTTATGTCATTAAGCCATATGCTGGAAGATGTCTACATCTTAACCGTGACTCTGGAGTGAAAACTTGCTGTAGTTGGGTGCAGTGTTTCAGCTTCTGGTATATGATATTTTAATTAAGTAGAGATATTTTTGGCATTAAAATCTCTAGAAAGGTCAAAGAATTAGAGAACTGTCCAAGGAAGAAAGAGTGAGGTGAGCCATTTTTATAAATAATATATAACCAGTTGGTTTATTTCCTCTTCCCCTGTTCCCTCCGTGCTCGTGGTTTGGAGAAATGTCAGGTAGAGGCATTTATGAAGGATGCTAGGCTGAAAATAACATCCCAGTCTCCAGGCAGGAAAGAGATAGCACACAAGCAGATCGTTCTGGAGATTTAAGGAAAGGAGCGCACCATTCACAAAGTGTTGGCAGGGCAAAGGGAAGCCAGCAAACAGCCCCTAAGCCTGGAGGCTGTCGGGAAGAAATCAACATGGGTGTTATGGGAGTGGGGACAGTGGGTAGGGGCTGTCTTTATCAGTGGAACACATGTGCCTACCAGGAAGATGGCCAGCAGGGTAATCTCCTCCCCACCTCCGTGTCTGTTCTTTTCGATCAGCTGCAGAGGTCTGTGGATGGCAAATACCAACCAAAACCCACAGAGAGGACAAGGAAACCCATTGCTATGTTCTATAAAATCCAGCCTTGTTGAGAGAAGAGCAGACTAGAGTAGAGGAGAAAATGATTGATTTGGAGGGAACAATGAAAAATGTTTTTCCTAGCCGATAGGCATGACTTCAGGCTTAGACGTAGTAGCTGTTCTTTCACACACAAAGTTAAGTTCATCAGGTCTAGTGGCATGGCGAATTTGATGAGTTTCCTTCTAATAGAACAAGGATGAAAATTCAGAGTGTACAAAATTTCTCCCAAAAATTTCATTAGCCCCAGGACAAAGAGAACCTGATACTTTCTATTTCTGGATTTGTTCGGGCCATTGCATTGGGGAGGGGGGTTACTCTGGAGTTAAAAAGAGCAGAGGAGGGTTAAGATGTTCAGAATTCACCTTTTCCACAGGAAGGAGATTTTAGTCCTCCTAAACCCTTGGCAGAGCATCTGAGATGGCCAGGGAGTGGGGAGGGGCAAGGAAGCACATCCATTGGTTAGCCATACTCCACTGTACCTGGAGGCAGAAGGACATAGCCCAGAACAAGCTGTGGCAAGAATTCAGCCCATGTACCAGGAATATATATCTAGTGGAATCAGGTCACTTGGGGATGTAGAACTCTATGCTATGCTTTATTTCTCCCTAAAAATGGAATTGTCAGGCTGGTGAGATAACTCTTTAGGTAAAAGCACTTGTATAAGCTTGGCAACTCAAGTTTGGGCCCCATGAACCCATGTAAAGCCAAATACATGCTGTTGTATGCATGTACACACACACACACAAATGGAATTGTCTCTATTCTGCAGATCCTTTAGGTTCACATTGGCTGCCTTTAGATGTTGAAGAACATGGACCTATTGACTCCTTTATCATTTCCAACATGGTCTAACATATGAGGTCATGGAAATGGTGTATGGCGTTTTTATGTAAATACATCACAGGCATTTCCAAGGTTACAATGATTCATAATAGAGTAACTGTTTCCACAGTGGCTTTCAACATCTCCAGTGGGTTTGTCCTGTTCAATCTGCTTCTTCAATTCTGAGGTTCTAATGGATTGGGGCACATGGCAGCTCAGGGTGTCTGTACATAAGTGTGTTCTAATGTAATTTTAATGTCCTTGGCCTTGGTATATAGGATGAAACTGACCCCTCAAAATAAGCAAACAAACAAAATGATCTTAACTCTGATAGTAGGACTTTGTATATATCAAGGGTATTGTTTAGAGAAAGGAATGATCCCCCAAATAAATTATGGTTCACAAGGGAGCCTTGTTCACCAGGTGTAGCCAATCCAGACCCACAGGGGCTGAAAATTCCTTACAGGTCATTCAGTTTGAAAGTCAGGTTCATTTGATAGGCCTTGAATTCAAAGAAACTTCTGGGTGGGAGGGAAGTCAGTGTGTTCATTGTACTTGTTTGATTCAGCTGTAAGAAAAAAGAATCCTTCCTCATGCGGCTGGTTTGCTAGCAGACATTCTGTGGTTGAACCATTTCTTTTCTTTTGTGATGGAAAAAAAAGTTATAAAGTGTCTTTAATTAAACGTTTTCATTTTTTCCCCTTCTCTAAAAATACACTGTGGAAGAATACTATTTTAATTTGAAGAAATATTTAGCTCAATAAAACTTAAAATATAACTAACTGAGTATAATCAGGAAATGAAATAATCAGGATCAGACATTTTAAAGAGCCCATGCGTTTTCTTGTATGTGTGAGCCCAGGAAATGTACACTAAGATCTGCAGTTTTTCACAGCAGGAATTAAGGAATTCTGGCAATAAACAAAGAGTTTGGATATTTGCTGTGTGGAAGGGCAGTTTGAGAAATATGAGGTCATTACCTTTGAGGGGCCTACCTGACTACAGAGATAAACCTATGAAAAGTGCATGATACACAAGAGTTACATAAGTGTTCAGATGAAGCAATGCCACAGAGCTGTCTATATTTATATTCCACATAAATGATAAGCACTGGGCTGTGGAAAGGCAGCAATTTGGAGATGAAACTTCAGTTGGGCTTTCAAGGGTGAGTGAGGCTGAGATGAATTTAGCAGCATCTTTGGGTGACCATGGGAATGCATGTGTCAATGGGACTTGAAATGGACTGGGATTGTCATAGCATTTAATCCAGGTGGTGCCTGAAAACCACCTGTGACTCACGCCTTCACAGGTAACCTGCTCCATTGTCACAGCATGACTCATCCAGGAGTTCTTTCCAGAAGTTTGGTGTATGGGTGAAATCTACCCCAGCTCTTTACTTCAGAGAACATTGGTTCCTCCTCTCTTTACAAGCCCCTGAAATGTCTGGAGAGGACTGTGTTGTGTCTTTTCAATTCTTCCTCATTTTTAAATACTATGCAATAGTTGGCCATCTTGGTCACTTTTCTCTATGCATCTCAGATTGCTCTACGTTTAAAGAGAGTGGGAACGTCACTTTTGTGCATGGCTCTGTCCCCAGACCCAGCATTGGTAGATGTGCAATGAGTGGTAGATTGAATGGTGAATCAGTGTTAAATCAGTGTTGGTAGAAATGCATTCCTCTCCCATCTTTGGAGTAGGCATGGCCTTTGTTAGATTGTAGCAAAAAAAAAGAAAACATTTCCAGAGCAAATGAAACCAGAAATGTGCCCACCTGGTATCTTACTAGTCCTCTGAGATGGCTTGCAATCAGCAGTGGTCATCTGCCCTCGCTCGCTCTTGGTGTCTTCTGGAATGAAAAGCTGCCTTCCCTCATTCTTCCTGGTGTTCTGCTCTCCTAGCATTTGAGCCCATTTACAGGTGGTCTGAACTGATTGAGCTGCGTCCAATGCCATGTGACGGATGCTTCACTCCTTTTATTCATGACTCCTTCCTTTATTTCCCTGAGCAAATGGAGAACTGCTTCTGTTTTTCTTAAGGGGCCAAAGCATTCAAGTCTTTCATTTATACCTTCTTTTCAGCAAGTAGACCATTTCCTTCCTTCTTCCTCATTCCTCCTTATTTTTCTTCCTTCCCTCCCTCTCTCCCTCCCTTCCTCCCTCTCTCCTTTCCTTTCCTTTCCTTCCTTATTTCCTCTCTCCCTCCCTTCCTCCCTCCCTTCTTCCCTTCCTCCATCCTTCCTTCCTTCTCTTCTCTTCAGAAGCAATTGCTGAGCACATAGTATGTGCCTTGACCCATGCCAAGTTCTGGGTACACAATGGCAAATCAGTAAAGCAGGATGCCTGACCTCTCAAGTGTATAGTTACGCATGCTGAGTAGAAACTATGACAATAACCTTGTCACCAACCTTCAGTCACAATCCATGCTCCAGTGGAAGGCTTAAATTCTGTCTTGACAACTAGTATTGGGTACAGAGACATACCCGGGATGACAGCCACATGTTACATTTATTCCTTGAGTGACCTTGGGCAGAAACTTACTCTCTTGAAGCTTTAGCATTCTCGTGGGTAGAATAGGGAGAATAGTGGTCTTCACACGATGGAACTCATGGGAAGATGAAATGAAATGCACTTGGAATAGAGGTGAATAATGATGAGGGTGGTGAGAATAGCTGGGAGGCTGGGTGAGGCATTGGGAAATAATTTGGCCTTGGTTATGATACAGATAGCCTTGATCTTCAGGTACTTGATAAAGGGTAATAGGATATGTTTAAATGAACAATGGGGGGTGTAAACATAGTGGGCACAGTTAAGAGTTACAGCATATTTCATGACCTTGAGAAATCAGCCCGTGTAGTCTGACCACAGTGTATGTGCACTTCTCTGGGAAGGAAAATTCTCTGAGTCTGAGTCCATGCTTGCTGTGTATTTGGGGCCCACATCTCCTATGGTGGAAAAGCCCCTGAGAGAAGGCAGAGGCTTTGGGGGACAGGATGCAGATAGTAGAGGGAAGGCAGAAGTGAGAGGTCAAAGCTGCTGGGAAATCTCTTTTCTGCTCTACTTACTAAGCTTTTCTATGACTTTTAAGTCTTGTCTTGTAATAATTGAAGACTTCTTAAATACCGTGGCTCTCACGAAAGCAAGGACTTTGCCCAATCACCATGTGCTGGTTTAGGGATTCTTCGGTGGGCGGGGACTGTCTGCTCTGCTGATGGGGTTTGGCTGTGGGCTGTGGAGGGACTGCAGAGTCATCTGCTAAGCCATAATGAATGTCCAGGACAGTGAGACACCCTTTAATGAGCTGAGAGCAGCTAAGTGTGAGTGACCAAGCTGCATTGCCTTCCTTAAGAATACATGAGGTTTTTTTTGGGGGGGGGGAAGGGATATACTAGAACACATGTTACATGAAAGTGGAGGAGTAAGGCTGGAGAGCTGGCTCAGCAGTTTAAGGCACTTGCTTGAAAAGCCTTATGGCCTAGGTTTGATTCTCCAGTACCCTTAAAGTCAGATGCACAAAGTGGCACATGCATCTGGCATTCATTTTCAGTGGCAGGAGGCCCATCCTCACTCTTTCTCTATCTGCCTCTTTTTCTCTGTCTCCCTCGAATAAATGAAAAATAGTATTTAAAAAAGAACTTAAAAGAGTGGCAGATTTAAGCAGGAATAGGGGCATGGGGGTGTAGCAGAAGGGGCTGAGGAAAGGTTAGCTAATATTAAGGTGTATGAAAAAGCCATTTGGAAGCCTACTATTTTGTCAGCTAATTAAAACAATTTAAAACAATTTTTAAATGAAGGTTTCTTACATGAGTGGATAACGCTACTCCCAGAAGCCATAGGTTATTAATGAAAAAGCCTAGTATCGGGGATGAGATATCTACTTCCCTGTGGTCAGAGAGGCCACAGAGGTTCCTAAAACAATGTAGGAATTGTCCTTGCTCTTGATGGTTTACCAAAACTTGATGATAAATCCCTGTTGCTGAAGACATCGTATTCCTCAGTTGTAGGACATAGAGAAATTAAGCTGGAAGCATCCTTCCCTGCTGGCCAGCTTTCATGGTGCTAGAAGGCTCTCTGTAGACTGCTAAGGAAGAAAAGTCATGGACAATCTTGCCCTGTGTGCTCCACCACAGACTTGCCAGGCGAGGTGTACCTACTGGTGCAATGGTGGCACACGGTAATGGGACTAAGCAACTGTTTTCTGATTGGATTTAAGGCCTGCGCCACAGGAGGGAATTCATGCCTGGTACTGCAAACCTGATCAAAAGCTTGTGTCTGGAGAGACCATAGGCTCTAGAAGGGAACCTAGCATATTTGTTATATTAAATGGACCAGTTGCAAATGGCCTTCTTTTGTGTTTATACTCGTAGATTAGTGCTGCTCTGAGCTACTATCATGGAAGTTTCTTTTCCCAGTGGGTAGAGGTTAATACAAAGACTCCTAGCTGGCAAAAGTGCTAAAACTAAGGGGCTATTGTGTGCCCAGCCCTAAGTGGGCTCTAACACCCCTTCCAAGGCTCAGGGGGGCATTGCAAAGAAGGAGCAGAAAGAGCTGGGTCATCGAGAGCAGTGCTGTGGAATACTCTCTTACACACACAACGTGGCCCTTGCACTCGTGAACTCAGAGTAGCCATGGTTTTCTGCACATGATTGAGCCTGTCGACATTCCATCGTGGATAGGAAGAGCCACTCCTCTCCAAGAGGCATTGGTAACTAATGGCTGCTGGGGGGAGTCACGTTCTTCAGTGGTGTAGCGGCTGCACCGGTAAATAATCCCCACCCATTTTCATATAAGAAACCTTAATTTAACTTTATGGATAACCAGAAAAAAAAAGTACATGAAAAGTGGATTGGGAGGAATGAGAATGTGATTGGGAGCAGGAATGGGTTTAGTGGAAGTGGGGGGGAGGTAATGGGGTGAATATACTCAAAATAAATCATATAATTATATATAAAAATAAAATTAAAAAAATAATTAAATTACCATCCCAGAACTCTAAACTGAGTAAAATAAATAAACAAATATGTTTTCTTATACACACAAAAGAACACATTTATTGCTTGAAAATTCATTTAACTTAAAAATTAGTTCTCTTAGCAATTTGAGTACTTAGGACAAGTCTTTGAAAAATTTAACTATTCAAAAACAAAAGTTCTAAAGGGCAGCAAATATTCCCCCGATTCTCTCAGGATCCTGTTTTACTTTCCAGCAGAAGGACGCAAACAGGCTAGAGTGTGAATATTGTATAAAAATAGTTGGGGACAAAAATAGAAAATAGAGGCTTGTTCTCCTGTGTGTGAAAACACGTGTGGTAGTCACAATGTTTTTCTTTCTTTTTTCACCATAATCATTTCTGGGTAATATTTCATACTGGGTAAACAATTATTTCTTCTCTCTGTCTTCTAATTACCTCTTTGAACTTTTTCAGAGAATTTAGGGCTCAGTGGTACAGTCATATGCACGAGACCCAGGCTTGAGCCAGTACTGCCCAAAATCAAAAAAGAATGTATACATCTTATGTGCTTTGTTTCTTCTTTAAATGTAAGTGTCCATTATGAAAATGTTCAGAAAAGATAGTAGTGAGATGAAGGATGATCTTGTACACCGGTCACTGTCTAGTTGGAGTCGAGGGACTTTCTCGCAAGTTCCTCATCCTGACTCCATCCTCCGCTTCCTCATCTCTCCTGCTGCATTGCCTTATATATTCTTATAGCATCAGTGTTTCTACTGCACAACACTCATCACAAGAGTAGTTTCAGGATAATTCGGGGTGGGGGGCTGGAGAGATGATTCTGGGAGTAAAGTGCTGACTACACAAGTGTCTAGGATCCCCAGAACCCATGTCAAGCTGGACAAGGTAGCATGAGCATCTGTAATGCCAGAATGCCTAAAGCAAGATGGGAAGTGGAGACAGGGGAACCCTGAAGCTTGTGGCTCAGCTAGCCCACAATGGCAGATAAGAGACCCAGCTTCAAACGAGGTAGAAGGCAAGGGCACCTGAAGTTGTCCTTTAACCCCCACACATTTGTTGTGCATGCTCACACCCACACTCACACACAAGAATAATTTTTATTTGGGGGTGTGTATGCATGTTGATGTGTGCAGACATGTATGTGTGTGTGCATGTGAGTGCATGTGGAGACCATCTACCTTTTAAATAATATTTTTATTTATTTGAGAAAATGAGAATGGGCATGCCAGGGGCTCCTACAAAGGAACCAGATGCATGTGCCACTTTGTGCATCTGGCTTTACATGGGTACCAGGGAACTGAACTCAAGCCATTAGGCTTTGCAAGCAAACACATTTAACTACTGAGCCATCTTTCCAGTCCCAAAATATTTTTATTTATATTTGATTGAAGAGAGGAAGAAAGACAGAGAGGGGAGGGGAAAAAGAGGGAGAGAATGGGCAGGTCAAGGACTCTTGCCACTGCAAACAAACTCCATATGCACATGCTGTTTTGTGCACCTGGCTTTATGTGGGTACTGAGGAGTCAACCCAGGCCACAGGCTTTGAAAGCAAGTGCCTTTAACCACTGAGCCAGCTCCCCAGACCCCAGTTACATTTTTTGAGGCAGGCTTCTCACTGACCCAAAACTCAGCTAATTAAGCTATACTGGCTAGCCAGTGAGCGAGCCCCAGGGGTACACATACCAACTCCTTCCAGTGTTAGGTCTACAAACACCTACCACCACTCCTGGCCTTCAAACATAGGTTCAAGGGTTTGAACCCAGGCACTCACATTTAGAAGACAAGCACTTGACTCACAGCCACTTTCCCAGTCCAAGAATAACTTTTATAATTCATTGTTTAATACGTCCCTCCGCTAGGCTGCATTCTCCATAAGGGCAGAGGAGAAAACTGGTCTGTTTGTGTTGCTACACACTGGGCCTGGGCCCCATGCCTGGCATATAGTTAATATTGTTGACTAGCAGCTAAAATTGAAGGACAGACATCCTTATGCTTAAAACAGACAAACTGACTTTAAATGATGTCTAAAATAATCCACGTGACACTTCTTTTGTGTATGGTTTGGCTTTAAAGCCATTCCATACATCATAATGCAACACCTGACTTGGGTAAAATCTTTTGAATCCCCCAAAGTGTGATGAGATGTCACATTAATTCTCTTCCCTTCCCTGTGTGAGATGGAGAGGGTAGGTAGCTTGATTAGATTGAAACCAGCCTGGAGAGGACTTTAGTGGCCGTGGGTAAGAGTAATCAAAGATGCTGTATGCCAGTCAGGATCCCAGTAGAAAGTGACAGGTTTTCTCAAACTGGCCATTTGAGAAAAATTTAACCAAGAGATGGCTTGAGAAAGGGTGGGGGGGCAGAATTTATCGTTCAGAGGTGGCTGGCTCATGGGTGGTCAGAGGCTGGGGAGTTTCCTGATGCATGGTCACCTGACAGGAGGGGCTTTTATGTTCCCAGCATTGCCACCCCCTAGCATTGTGTTAGGGAAGGTGGGTGTGAACCCCAACCTCACTCCTTGCCCATTTCCTAATCTCCTACTGGAACCTTCTATGGGTGCAAACCAGCCAGCAGTCAGGGGATAAAGGAAGCTTCATTCTGTTAGGCCACTTGGATAGGGTTCAGAGTGGGGTAGAACATTCTGGAGAGAAAATGTGAGGTACAAGAGAAAATGTAAAGTATGAGCTGAAAACATAAGACACAGCTTGTCCATTGAAGCCCACTGGAGTCTTGAGAAAGCCTGTGCAATCTGACAATGGCATAAGGTACAAGGGCATCTGTGTGAGAGCCCTGGAGACGAAGCTCTGCACTGCTCTAGTGAGAAGTGTCTTAGCCACCGTCAGTTGCTGCTGAGCGGCCTCAACCTCCGATCTCGAAACTTCGTGAGTTCCATCATCTCTTCAGCAAGTATTTGCAGGCACTTTAGTGATTTTGGAAGAGTTTTTGAGGGTCCCATTTCCAACAATGCAAGGCTGTATCTTTGTATCTTGAGGCTTTGGGTTAATGTAGTGACGTGTGAGGTCTGGTGAGGTCCAGAGCAGCAGCCCTGGAAGGTGTTTAGAAAGGCAGTTCTGGGGGATTGAGCTGATAACTCAGTTGGTAAAGTGCTTACCTTGCAAGCATGAGGACCTGAGTTCACTTCTCATAACTCACATTTTAAAAAAGCTGGGGCCTGGTGTGGTGGTAACACCCCTTTAATCCCAGCACTGGGGAGGTCGAGGTAGGAGGATTGCTGTGAGTTTGAGGCCAACCTAGAACTACAGAGTGAGTGGCAGGTCAGCCTGAAACAAGAAATAAAGGCTGGGTGTGATGGTCTGCACCTGTTATCCCAGAGCTGAGAGGCAGAGACGGGAGGCCAGTCTAGCATCACTGATGAGCACAGGATAAGGAGAGACCCTGTCTCAGAAAAGTTGGATGGTGTTCTTCAGGATAACACCTGATGTTGTTCTCTGGCCTGCACAGGAGTACCCTGGGCAATGCAAAATGGTCATAACCATGCCCCCACTTCTGAACCAGCACCCCAGGAGGTGGGGCTCAGATCCATGTTCTTCCTGTGGAAAGCACACTTTTAGCAGGTGCTGCAAGCTTTGGGAACATGAAGAAAGTAGCTTAAGGCTTTGACCGTCACACTTCTCAGCACCCTGGTCCATACCCTTTCATCTTATTTTAAGCATATTTTCAAATTGTCCTATAAAATAAGGGAACTGGATTAGAGAAGCAGCTTTCAAACAATGTTTATCTGATACCCTTTAAAGCCAGGGGTGTCAATGGACCCATCTACTCAAGCAGACCAGCCTCTATTTTTATACTTTACTTGAACACGGGGTTCTACGACTACAGAAGTATGTGCAGATGCCTTGAGATCATCACAGGTCCCTCTGGTTCAGATGCGCTACCGTGCAGTGGCCTGCATTGGTTCAGTAGGTATGGCGCCTTTATTGAGTGCTTTACTTTACTCCAGAATATTAGCACTAGCTTAGGGCCAGAGGTGCTATTTTTCCATTTCCTATTCTTTCTGGGGTAGCTAAAGGTGTTTACCCACAGACCTTTCTACCCTGAATGTGGGTGTGATTTCTAGAACAGTACTTTCTCTTTGGTGGAGAGCCATGAGTTTTTTCATGGCTCTTAGTGCTGTTTTGAACATTCTTCTAATGTCAACTTGTGTGTGTGAACTACCCATGTAAGCACCGGGCTATTAAATATTTCAAAAAGGATTGCTTGGTTCATCAGGCCTGAACTGAGCTGTTCTCACCTTGGTTTTGTATTTTGCCTTATGTCAACCTCAGAGCTTTCTGGGTTTGCATTTTCCTATTTGTCACAGGAACATAGGACTTACTGCCTCCCTATATCACAGCTCTAGAGTTTCCCCACTGAAGAGGTGAGGGAAATGGAGTGATAGCAGGAGAGGAACTTGTCAGAAAGATAAATTTGCAAATAAAGCACAGGCTATTTTTCAACATATATATTAAAGGTCATCAAATTAGAAAACTTTCCCAAAGAGGATTTTACATATAATTTATATAAATAATTTTATATCAAATAACACTCATTTTAAAACTCACTTGGTGTTTTTGAGGCAGGGTCTCATTCAAGCCCAGGCTGGCCTGGAACTCAGAGATCCGGCAAGCTCAGAGTGGGTTCCAGGCCAGCCTGGGCTTGAGGGAGACCAAAAAACCAAAAAAATCTCCTGGGGAGCAGAATACCCTACTCCTTAGACAGTGGCTACACAGAGCAGCTTCCTTTCAAAGAATATAGTATGGAGATGGTGGGGGTTGGGCTACAGAATGGCTATGGTGGAGACACCTGACAGGCACTGCTCAGCCATCAGCATCAGCACCAGGACGCCACCTCTGGGGTGCGCAGCCTGGGTGAGATGGGATGGAGAGAGCACTTGAGCTGGGTGCTACTTCTCCAGCCCTCCACCCCTAAGCTCATTACAACGAAATCAGGAGACAAGTCTCAGCAAATCCTCTAGTATACCTGGCCAGGACAGTGGAAAAGCCAAAGGCAGTCGAGATCAAGAGAAGCCTGAGGAACTCTCTAGCCAGGAGTGGCAGGAGGTGTGATCCTTCTGTGTGGCTCAGAAGTGTAGACAGGAACACAAGAACGACAGTAGGTCTTGGGTTGTTTTTAAAGGAGATTTGAAATTTTTCAATAAACTCTGCCCCCTCGTCTCATACCTGGAACAGAACGTTCCAGCAAGTTTTCCTCCTTGCGTTCTCCATCTAGGTGCTGTCCACCATCCTGCAGTGTTGACATCAGAGACCATTCCTGCCCTCCATCCCCCTCCTGGTCAGCTGCTCCTGCGGATAGCCCTGTTCATTTCTAGTGTGGAATACT
>PVHP010019481.1:0-31810 GCA_004024765.1 Zapus hudsonius
TACATAAGGCAGCTGAGAATTTATACATTTAGATGTTAGATTGCTCAATTCAATAATTACTGGCATTCATAATTTCAAAGAAGAACACAAAATCAGCCTCGAATACTACCTTGCTTACTTTGCACAAATGTCAGCAGGATTAATGAAAGGATGGATTCCCCATTGGGGTATGCTTTGCATTGGATAATGCATAGAAAGTCATTTCTATAAGGGGTAGTATTATGTGAAATACTTGTGACTTTTGACATTTCTTTGAGTTTGGAATTCAAGTATATAATTAAGAGGTTGTTTTAGGAATGGAGTGTGTAGCTCAGGATGTATGAGGCTCCGAGTTCAATCAATACCCAACACACACACACACACACACACACACACACACACACACACACAAACGTTTCAGTAATGATAAATTACACTGGTTTTGGTAGCAATATAATAGATGACCTACAAATTTCAGTGGCTTATCACCAATGTTAATTTCTTGCTTATCCTATGATTCGATCAAAAACTCAATAAACAGCTCTCTATGTAGTGGCTAGGACTTCCAATTACACACCAGGAGAAAGCTGCTCAATTTAGCTACTTCGAAATGTGGGGAATCCTATTGTCCTTCCTTGAGCTATCCAAAGTAATGCTGGAGTGAAAGCTTGGGCTGGGAAAAATAAAATTGTAAATATGTATGAGCATGGAGATTTTGCTTCTTGTTTCAAATTTACAGAACAGAATTGGGGTAAAGCAGCTTCATGCCACTTGCTACCCAAACAACATTAGTTGTTATGGAAATTGCTCCCTGTAGCTTTATGTATTAGCGCTCTCTTGAAAATTTAGGTCACATTCACTACAAATTTCCAAATGTAGGGAAAGCTGATTTCCAGACATTAATAGGTGCTGAGAGCTGCAGGTTCTTTTTTCTCTCTCAGGAAAAGATCAATTTTGACTCTGAGCTCAAAATATAATAAATTCTTAATACTCAAGCTATTGAGCTATATGGCATATTGGGTCAAATATTTAGCTTCTATTTCTGACAAAAATTAATGGCACTAATAATGGGTATGTCTATGGGAACAACTAAGTTCATTGTTGTCACATGTGATAGTTCAAATGTTTTCTGCCACATAATTACCGGTGACTAAAAGGTTTAACGATCTCGTTTTCCACCGTGTTTGTGAATTCGCATATAAACCTTTGTGTTGCTGCACAGATATTTTTACTGTCATCCAATGTAACAGATCTTAGCAGATTTGATTTCAGATTGCATGAATTAGTTTCTTCTCAAATTCTTTGAAAATGTGCTGTCATAAATTTCATTCACACAGAAAGTTTGGTAACTTTCTAAGTAAGAGTTGAGTAAATAATAAGGTATTTATAGAATGTCTATTTACTCTTGGAGAACTAGGCCAAACCACTCACAAGCATTGGTTATCATTAGCTGTTGATGTTGCTTCCAACAACAGTAACTGAGCAACTTATTTCCATCAAAAGGTAATGAGTGGTGAAATTTTTGTTTTCTCTCGAGACCTTTCTTTGGTAATCGCAATAAAAGGTTTTAATTAACACCATCAACTAGTGACTTTCTCTACTTGGCTAACAAATGAGCTACTTGGAAACTTACCAAGGTTGCACCCTCATTTTTCTTTTATTTTAAAATCTTTGTGAAGATGTTTTAATGGGATAATTTTGTTTACAACTTCTGCTTTCTAGAGTAAGGAGTATTGTGATGAGTGACTGCTTTGAAAATATCAATGTGTATCCTGTTAGTTTTCTCTTGCTGATGCAACAAGTTACCACAAACCTAAAACAATGTACACTTGTTTTATGGGTTCTGGAGATTAGAAATCCCAGGCCAGGATTGCCTGAGGTGTGTCCCTTCTGGAAGACTATTGGATAATCTCCTTTCCCAGATTCTAGATGATTCCTGAATTTCTTGGCCTGAGCCTCCGGGTCAGCATTCACATTCCTCATACTTTGCTTCCAGTCATCCCATGGCCTCCTCTGCCTCTCACTCCTCTGACCCCTTCTTATGAGACCCTGTGATTACATTAAGACTAGCTTAAATTTTTCATTTCAATATGCTTTACCTTTAGTTATATATTAATTCTTTATTTTTTTGAGGTAGAGTTTCATGCAATCCAGGTTGGCCTTGAACTCACTATATACCAAAGGATGACTTTGGATTCTTAATCCTCCTGACTCTACCAACCAAGAGTTTTGATTAAGATTGTGACACCTCACCTGTATGTGTTACTGGGGATTCCACCCAGGGCTTCCTGCCTACCGGGCACAGGGCTCTACAAATTCTCTTTTAATATGTAAGCTGACATATTCACAGGTTTCAGAGATCAGGGTGTGAGTGTATTTGGGAAGCTCTTATTTGACCTATTATATATAAATAGATATAGATATAGATATAGATAGATAGATAGATATAGTCATTACAGGAAACAGCATTTTATCATGTACTTTCCAAGAGTAAACCACATTCTGCTGTGTCTTAAAAGGACATCATTCTTAATTTTCACTTCTTTGATTAACTTGCAGTGTGCAGAGAGGGAGAAAAAGAATCATAAAATGAAATGTCATGGTAAAATGCATGGCTCAAAATTGCCCAGTTATGATTATATCATTGCAATGTGCCATGCATTGTCAGCAGAGTTCAACAATGAGAACACCATAAATGTTCTTTCTCTGAGGCGACCACTCAGTGCTTCCACTGTATAAAAGTAGTCAATGCATAACTAAGTGTGAACATGGATGCATTGCAATAAAACTTTATGACACATAATTTTGCATGTCATGAAATATTCCTATTTATAAACTGCTTTACAAAGACAGCTAAATGTGAGCTGTAGTTTTCTGAGTCTTCTGTGTCCCACTGAAGTGTGCTTGTTAATACCCTGTGCCTAGAATCCCAATGCCTCACTTCTAAATTTATCCCATGAACTAGAACTGAGTCTACCGACCTGCAAGGGAGTCTGGGAAATACAGTTTTTCTGTGTGTCTGAGAAAAAGGGAACACAAACATTAATGAACACTAACAGATCATGACAGTGTGATATTTCTGATAACAATATTGTCATTTCTCTTTTTAGTCCTCCATACATAGATTATACCCACCTCCAAAGTCTGGGGCCTTGGGACAATGCAGGTCCTCTATATCAAGCCTGCAAGTCTTTTCCCTCATAGTCTTTTGACTGTGAACTCAGTATCTGTCCCTGATAGTCTCCATAACAAATGGTCACATTAGAAAAGTGAAAACGGAAGGAGAAGACACAGTGGTTACTGGATAATCCAGCTGGGCAAACACAGAAGCTCCTTGATTTTTTTCTTGGATTGCTCTTTGCATATAATCCTCTCCCCCACACCCCGGACTTTTCTGTGTGAGGTTCTTATCTCTCTTCCACCTTGCTACATCTGAAATGGTCTACGACTTCCTTGGGCTGCAAAGCTTTACACTGTTTGACTGAAGATTATCTTAATGCTTTGTAGTTTTAATTCCTTCAGACCATCCTTATAGTTTTTATCTGCCATGCAATTTCCGTATTTAAAAAGGCTTCGGATGTTCGTTGGAAACATACCTGTGACAGTTTAGATGTGGTGTGTTCCTGGCCAAATAATATCGAGGTTTAATTCTCCCAAGGTTTATGTAGCAGAATCTTGACTTTCAAATATTAAGTATAATTATTAAGAGGAAAAGCCTGGAGGAAGGCAATGAGGTAATGCACCACCAGGTTTTGAAGGAATTATTCCAGTACTTAAAGGACCAGTTTAGTACAACAAGAGTGTGTTGTTATGAAAGAGTAAACCTGGCTCCTCTGTCTCTTTCTTCTTCTCTTGCCTTGCAGTCTTCTTTTATGGATGCCATAACATCTGCTAGACGCTTTTGGACATCTACACTTGAGCTAAGCACATAAGCTTGGAAATTTACAAACAAAAGAAATGTGCCTTAGTTCATTTTATGCCGAAAGTTGCTTTCTAGACCTTGGTCTCAAATTTGTTTGATTTTATTTTCCAGTTCCCTATCTTGTTTTTTCTAAACTTATGTTGATTTACATCATTATCTATTGATAACAATGTCAATGAATGTGATCCTTACTACGCTCTATACATCGACCTCCATATGTGTTTTGGGTATTCAGAAGCTGTCTCAATCACATGACTTACTGTTTGAAATCTAGAAGTCCCAAACATATCTAAATTTTGTACCGCTCAAATTCTTAGACATTTCCCTTTTCTCTTGATTTCTGATGGCAAAGTAATCAACTTTTCCATGCATTCTTTTTTTTTTTTTGAGGTGTTGTTTTCTTTTTTTAAATTTTATTTATTCATTTTCAAGTAGAGATAGAGAGAGAGAGAGAGAGAGAGAGAGAGAGAGAGAGAGAGAGAGCGAGCACACCAGGGCCACCACCTTGTGGGTCTGGCATATGTGGGACCTGGGGAATTGAACCCTGGGCCTTAGGCACCGGAGGCAAGTGCCTTAACCACTGAGCCATCTCTCCAGCCCATTTCCATGCATTCTTCTGTTTCTTACCCTACTATAAACAAACGACACTGACCGGTATACCCTACTCATACTGTTTTGTAACTTCCCCCTCCTAGAACCCAATAATCATATTATCTTCCTGTCAAAATATTACTCGTAACACATTATAAATATCTTTCCTACAGAATTATGTTTTTGATTTATTTAGTTTTCTAAAATGGATCTTATGTAGCCCAGGCTGGCCTCAAACTCACTATGTAGCTGAGGTTGACCTTAAACTCCTGATCCTCCTACTTCTACCTCCCAAGGGCTGGGATTGCAGACCTGCACAACTGCACCCAGTTTATGCAATTCTGGGATCAGCCCAGGGCTTCATACAAGATAGGCAGGCAATCTACCAACTGAGCTCATAGCTAACCCCAGTATGATACTTTCTTGACTTTCAGCGCGCCAAAAATCTTCCTACAGACAAGTGAGTTTTCTGTTTCTGCTAGAAAACCTAGATACTAGTTAGAGTAAGTGCTATCTTAAAATACTTTAAAATATTAGTGTCTTAATGAAATTCCACTTTGTTTCCTTTTTAAAATATATTTGTTTATTTGCAAGGAGAGAGAGATTTAGAGAGAGAGAATGAGAAAGAATAGGCATGTAGGGCCTCTAGATTCTGCAAATTAACTTCAAATGCATGCGCCACTTTGTGCATCTGGCTTTAAGTGGGTATTGGGCAATCGAACTCTGGTGATTAGACTTTGCAGGCGAATGCCTTACCCGCTAAGCCCTCTCTCCAGCCCTCCACTTTATTTCTTATCTATGCTCAAGTCCAGTTGACATTCACAGGACAGCTTTCTTTACGGAGATCCAGACTATCTTTTGAGGAATAATTTAAAAGAATGATTTAAGGTTTTAGACATAAGACCCCAGAATATAGTCTAAAGAATGAAATGGGAATTGAGAAACTGGAGAAGCATAAGAACTTAGGAAACTAGAACACTAAATATCCAACTGAGATGCAGAACAAGGGACACTAGACACCAACTCCCGGAGAAATGAGCGAAAGCTCTTCAAGTATCTCTGGGTTCTCCAATGGGTAGGATTGGCCAAGAGATCCCAGTCAGCAGTTAGATAGTCCAGAGGATTGCAGACGCCACACTCACCTTCTTAAAGGACACCTTAACATGGTGCAAACGACAAGGATGAGGGAGTCTCTACCCCTCACAGCGGACAGCTCACACTTTCTTTGAATTATTGATCATGGCTTCTATCATAACTTTGACAACTGGTTTATAGGTCAAGAACAGCTTTTCGGTTTCTTTATGTCAGCTTTTGTTTATATGGTTCAATGATTTACCCTCTTGGGTTTCTTTGCCTAGTTAGTCATTAGTCTCAGTTACTAAGTCAACTATAATTAAATATGTAATTTCCTTCACAACCTTATTTGCTAGTGGCTATTGTTAATAAGCACACAATATGTATTAGGCTATGCATTTATTTTTTTCCTTTTCAAAAATAAGGCTTATCAGGATTAAGTTATTGAGTGACAGAGCAGGAATGTGGACTTGGGTTAGGTATATTTTTGTGCTTTTAACAAATCTAAAATATTTTAGAATATCCAGGGGGAATTTTAGATAATCTCACTAAATCCTTATAAAATCCTTTTATTTGGTAGAGAATTTTGTCACTTCCAGTTTAAAGGTGGACTTAGTAACCCTCTAAAGCTCCCAGAAAGAAAGGGGAGAGAGAAAGGAAGGAGGCAGGGGAAATATGACCTTCCTGGGTGTGAATGTGGCAACTCTGCTCAGCTCAAGGATTGGGCATGGGCGCTATCTTGCTTATGTAGTCAAATAAAGAAAGGAAATTCTGGATTCAGGATTGGATTAGCTAAACCCATATGCCTAGCAAATTTTGAGAATGAGTTTCTGGAGCTCTGGTCTTAACCTTTGCAGCAGTAAGGGTTTTGTACGTGATTGGGAGGGTAGAGATATGGACATGACCATAAATCCTCAGCTTTAATTTCAGACTGAACAGCAGAGCTTGGATGCTATAGAGAGAGGGAGGTGAGATTTATTGGAGCAGACAGCATAGCTGTATTTGAAAGCAAAGTCTGAAAATATGATTTCCTTCTCTTTAGATTTTTTAAAATGCTTGTGATATTTCAGTTATGAATGTTCTCTGTTTACATATAAGAAATGAAAAACAAACATGCTTCAGATGGCCTCTTTGCCACTTATGTAGCTGGAGAAGTTTCCCTAGGGTATCTGTACTGTAGAGAAGAGGTTGACTAATTATGACTTATATCCAACAATGTACCACCATCTGTTTTTATAACCCAAGTTTATGGACTTACAGTTACTGCCATTCCTTGATATTTATGAAAGGCTGCTTTATCCCTACACAGGTTAGATGAGAGTTACAGTCAAGGCTTTGGTTTCAAACTGATTTGGTCAACCTCACAAAACCTATGGGAGCTAGAACTTCTTGATCATTTGAGGAAAGAGTGAGTTGGAAACCAACTAAAGGGTTTCCAGTTTCCATCATGTCCTTACTCAAGCATGTCACTATGGTCTTTAGTTTACGTAGTGTTCTTACTTGGGATCATGACAAAATGACTGTGCTTGGATAGAAGCGATAGGATTTAATTCATAGACGTCACATGTAACCAAACAGCTCATGTTTGGCTAAAACTAGACAAAGCTATGAAATAGTTAATTTCACACAAAATAAAACCTAACATTTAGAAAACATGAGTCAAATATGTTAATATAATAAGTCTCTCTGCCTTGCTAATCACCCCTTGGTGAACTACTTTCCTAGTGTCCCGTTCTTTGCAGAGCAAGAATTTAACCAAAGTGCTACAATCACATTCCCGTTGGCACAGCTTTGCCAGGAAAGTGTGTCAAATTGCTAAAATAAAAATCCAGCTGTTTTATTCATAGCAAGGTAGAGATATCTTCCTTGGATGTTCTATGATAACTGATGAAATGATGTACAAGACCTGTGCTAAGAAATGTATTGACTACAAATGAAACCCCAAATTACTAGAAAAATTCAATTTGAAGTAGAAAATACATGCAATTGGATTCTTTATGGAATTCTGGTGTGTCACTGAGTAGAATGTTATTTTACACAGCACTGAATATGCTCATAGAAAGATGATTTCATAAACACACTTGGGAGTATATAATTTGAATATAAATGTACTCTTATTTAGCATTTTACAATTTTATGAATTTCAAATGTAACAGAAAAGACTGCTTGGTGAATTGGGGGAAAGTACATTTTTTTCGTTTATGTGTATACAGAGATGTTCAGTGAAGGAGTTCCCAATTATAGTATCAGATTCTAAACCAAGTATGTCTTTGACTAAAGGGATTCCTCCTATGATGAGCTTTATGTTCTAGATTTGACATATAACATTGTGCGTGAAAGCAACTGAATAGCATCTAGAAATGAACAATTGTGCTCTTTTGTGAGAACACCCTGAACAAATTTAATACTGGGAGACGGTTCTAGAAGGACATTTGAGGAGACATTTGTTAGCATGGTCAAATGAATTAAACTGGAATCAAAATTCCAAAACTGAAAATGAAATTTAAAGAAAACTTATCTCATGTGACTGTTCAGAAGGACTCAAACACTGGATTCCAAAGATTGAACAGATGGTTTCTGGAAGTTTCCCATTTCTGAAATGTGCATAAGCAGTTATGCAGAGAGATAATACTCCGAATGGTAAGGAAATAAGAGCTTCCAAAAGAAAATGAATGACACATATTAAAAATGAAAATAAACAAGCCTGCAGTAATATGCTGAAGAAAGATTTGTTAAAAATGTGTCTGGGGATTTTTAACAGAATCTTTGTCTTTAGAAAATTTGAAAAATATAGATATACAGATATGTAGACAGATTGTAGCTACCAACATTATATGATTACACCTAATGCCAATAGCTTTCCAGATTATTACATCTATTTCACATGGTAAAATTTTAGATTTTTTTTAAGAAAGAAATTTTTAGTCTGTTGTAACTCCTCTAAAATTGTCCAAATTGTTTCATTTCTAGGCTTGTATTTGCTACTTTTCTGATTGCCATAACAAAATACCAGAGAGAAACTACTAAAGGGAGAGAGGTTGATTTTGGGTCACTGTTTCATAGTGCACTGGCCACCATGGCAGGGAAGGCACGAGAGCTGGAGCCGATCCCATCACTAAAGAGATGGAGTATGAAGAGGACCAGGCTACACAGCCTCTGGGATGGAATGCAGAGAGCAGGACCAGAGGAGTGCTGAGCTGTCACCATTAAAGACCTCCATGAACCTCCTCGGCACGAGAACACACCTCCTAAAGCTTTCATGACCTCTCAAAATAGCACCACCATCTAGGGACCAGGTATATAAACACGTTAGAGAACAGATTCGAATAATGAGGTTTCTCATTAGATGAAACTGATTTGTATGACAAAAGCATAAACATTAATTTTATTTTTTGTAATCAATCTCCACCACCCCCTTTTCAGAATAACATCTACTAGATATCAATTATCATTATGTTTATGGAATGGCATCTGAGGTCTTGCTGTTATCTATGTATATAGATGTGAATGAGTCTCTCTCTCTCTCTCTCTCTCTCTCTCTCTCTCTCTATATATATATATATATATATATATATATATATATATATATATATATATGTATGTGTGTGTGATTATTGGCAATTTGTATATATTCTTTGGTTATGTGTCTATACAAATAATCTTATCAATTTATACACAAAATGCATGTATACAACTATATAATCTGTCATATTTTTATTCCTTTAACAATGATGCTTAATTTAATAACTTTATACCTGGCTGATATATAGCAGAACAAATATTTATTGTCCTCACATATAATCCTCTTTCAAAACCATCTTTGTTCTTGGTCATTTGTTTTTCTGTAATATTAATATTTAAGGACTTTTTATTATTATTGTAGCTATTGGAGAGAATTGACATTTTTGTCAATTCATCCTCTCTCTCCATATATGTGCAGTAGTCTTGTGCTTTTCAAATTTCTTTCTACTCATTCCTTTGGCTTTGTTAAAGAGATAGAAAAATATTAAAAAACAAACTCCATATAGTTTATAACCTGCATATAGTCACACTCTTTTTATTATAACTTTATTATCCATAATTTGATACACTATATCAGCAAATTATTTGTTGGTATCCCCAATTCCCCATTTCTCTCTTCCCTGTCCTCAATTAGATGGATATCCTCCTCTGTAGGCAAACTGGATCAGTCCATGGAGTAGGGGGCTGTGGATAGCCTAGGAGTCAACCTGGTTCCACCCGCCTTTGTATGTTGTTACTGAGGGGGGTCATGTCTCTGGATATTCTCCTCCACCATGGCTCTTAAAATCTTTCCGCCCCCCTCTTCCGCTCAGTTCCCTGAGTCATGGTGGGTGAGTATTGAGGCTGCTTTATTGCTGAGGTCTTACGGGCCTCTGTACTTCTGCTTTAGGTTGTGTTGAAAATCGTTGGTGTCTGTCTGTCTGGCTTATCCTGGGTTGACTGATTGGCTGTGGTTGTAGGTCTCTTGCTTATCCCACCACTATGCGGGGTTCCATATAGATCCTTCACAGTAGGTCTGGGGTGGCTCATCTCTTGCCAGGATGTCAGCTATCAGTCTGTGGCTCATTGGTAGGGTTGGAAAGGCCATAGCTCTCTCGCTGCCTTCTGAAAAATACAAACAGAATCTCCATCGGAGAGTGTGATCAGTATAGATTAACTAGATACACATTTTTGAATTGGCTAGATTCTATTGTGAGTAGCCTCTTTGTAGTTCACTTGTAAAGTGAATTTCTCTTTGGGGGCCCAAGTTTGGGGTTCCCAACGTATTTCTTCCTGAATCCCAATTCCAGTTAAGGGCTCCTTGTCACTGAGTGGAATTCTTGGCCAAATTAAAAGCTGTTGATTGCCTCCCCCAGGCTTTGGCACCTCCAGTGCACAAGTGATCACACGTGCAATGGAGTCACACTATTTTATTCAGAATTTTCTTTTGGTTAAGTACTGAAGGTGTTCTGTATGGATAGAACAGCATGTTTTAAAGCCAATGGTTTGGTGGTGAGAGTGCCACCTGTCATTCAGAATAAAGAAGATTTTCAGGATCTATCATGTAAACAATCTCTAAGAAAATGACTTAATCCCAGTAAAAAGAAGATTTGGAAGTGTTGTCATGGCCCCTGGGAAGCAGAAAGAAGACAAGACATTGTATCTCACATTATCCTGTTACAATCTCCATGAATGGTGCTAATCTTTGCCAATTTCATGTCACCACGTACCTGGAACCATTTTGCCTTTTTATCTTCAGGTCAGCGCAATAGCCAGTACATGGGGAGCTCCTAGTTACTTCACTGTGAGACTCACTCAATCTTGATTGCTGATTGGACTAGGAATCAAGGAAGACATACATGTCTCTGGACAAGCCTGTGAGGGTACTTTACAAAAGATGATATAGAGAGGGAGACTCTTTCCCAAAGTGTGTAGTACCTTCTGTCCATGCACCCAGATATAAAGAGGTCTGAGGAACAAGCAGTGATGCTTTTGCCTGCTGCCTTTGCTTCTTGCTGGTGCATGCCTCTAAGCTACTGCTGCTGTCCTTCACTGATGCTGGAACTCACTGTGAACTGAGGAGCAGTGGCTCTCCAGGGATCCTCCAGGTCTTCAAAACCAGGTTGGCACTGCTGAGGCATCTAGCTTTGTGGACTGATGTCTCCAACATGCAAACATTGTTGGACTACTTGGCCCTTATTGTGTAAACCAATATAATAGATCTGCTTTGTAATATATATTCATTCTAACAGTTCCATTTCTCCAGAAAACCCTGACATACAGATTGTGACATAGAGCAGTGGTTGCAAAGAAACAGAATTGTATGGATGAATTTCTCTAGTGGGTTTAGTGCTATCTGGAACTGAGTGGATAACTCTTACACTATTAAACACTCTTCTGCTAATCCATTATGTAAACCCCAGAATTTTGTGAGACAGATGCATTTGACACTCCTGGTTTACCTCTTGCTATAATTATCTTCACATTGCTGGGGGAAAACACCCAATCAAAAGCAGCTAGTGGGGTGAAAGTATATTTTGGTTTACAGCCTCCGTGATGGCAGGAAAAAGATAGTAGAGAAAATGCTGGATGTCAACTCCTGCCTCCATAAGTGGCAAATAGCAGCGAGAGAGCAAGCTGGTTTCTGACAAGAAGGCTGGCTATAACACCCCAAAGCCTACTCCCAGTAATACACCTCCTCCAGCAAGGTCCCACCTCCCAAATTGCCTCCAGCTTGGGGCCAAGCATTAAAAGCCCATGAGTTTATAGGGGACATCTGATTCAAACTATCAGATCTATCCCTGACCCCACATCAATAGAAAAATGAATTCAGTTTCAGTTTTAAAATCTGTAGGTTTTTCGGTTTATCAATCCCAACACTATTTAAAAGTCCAAATTCTCTTCTGAAATCATCTCGTAACTATTAGCCTATAAAATCAAAACACAAATTACACACACACGAGAGAGAGAAAGATAGGAAGAAAGAGAGAGAGAGAGAAAGAGTGGGAGAGCAAACAGTCCTATGGCACAAGAAGACATAACAAGACTGAACCAATGAAAATCTAAAACATACAAGGCAAATAGCAAATTCTGCAGCTTCATGTGTGACCCACCACAATGTTTCTGAGATTCAAATTCCACCCTCCAGCTGGGCTGCCCACAGCCCATGGGGAAAATCCATCATGACCTAATAGTTCTCCTTTGCTGCTGTCACATAGACCTGACAGCTCTAAAATCCTGGGGTCTCCACTGCATGTTTACATACCATGGCCCCCATGGCCTCTGTTCAGGGACTATGATGCTGCTTCACTTTCCCTAGGGCCATGTGATGGTTAGGTTTTGTTGTCAGCTTGATCTTTTTAATTATCTTGCGTGGGTCTCAGAGGATGTTTACAGGAAGGCAGCTTCTCAGTATGGGGCAGGATATAAGGAAGCTCAAAGAAGCTGTAAACATCCTTTCCTGTGTGGGCAGTGCAGGAAGGAAATTCCAGAGACTCAGGAAGCCATTAATTCTGGGGAAAGGTTGCGGGACCCCACCCTAAGGCTGTATAAAGGGGGAGAGATTCTCTCCTGGCCTTCCTGCTTGTTGGCTGCTGGTGCTTGTTCGTGACTTGTACTTGCATCCTGCTCTCCTACCCTTCCTGGACATCAGAACCCAGTTTCCTCGGCCTCACATCATGGATTTGAAGAGTAGCCACTCCCAAGGGAGCCATCAGGCCTTCTGGGCTGGACTGGGACTGCCTCTGGATTGGGACTGCTGAGGCCTCCAGCCACGTGGACTGAACAGCTACTGGTTTCTTCACCTGTGGGCCTGCAGACTGATATTGTTGGACTGTCGTAAGCTACCCCAATAAATTCCCTTTTACTACAATCCATTCTGTCAGCTCTATTTCCTCTAGAGAACCCTGACTAATACAGGCCAGTTCTAAAAATAGCATAAAAATTGCAAATAAAATCATCCTCTCTTTCTTGTACTAATTATGCTTCTAAAACCAGTACCAGGTAAAGTATACTGTCAAATTGTTAATCCAGGCAGGAATACATATGATTCTGAGGAGACATAACACTCAGCTTTCTTCCTTCAGGCCACCTTATTTCAAAAGAGTCAGCATTCTTGATATTGTACCAACGCAGAACAGCTGGACCAATCTCATGGTGGCACTCTCTCAAACAGTTGCAGCTTAACCTGGCTATTGTCTCTGTCCTTAAACTTTCTTTTTTTGTGTGCCATATCCTTCTTTTCTATATTCTTCTAATTATACCAGTCCATTACTTATAAATATAGCTTTTCTTAAGTTCTCAGAACATAGGAAGGACACAGCCAGTCTCTCTCACAAATTGCTTCTAGCTCAGTCTGGACATAGCACCTCTTCCACTCATAAGCTGATTACATTTCCTTCTGCTTTTAGGTCTTCCAATTCTCACAAAAATAGTACACCAACATCTGCTTAGAGCACCAAAAGGCATCTCTTTGCCCCAAATTTCATAGCTTTTCAAGCTTTATATATTCTTCCTGGAAATCCGTTCCAAAAGATACAAAGCTACATGGTTAGGTTTCTAGCAGTAATGCCTCCACTCCTGGTACCCATTTTCTGCTGTAGTTATCTTTGTGTTGCTGAAAAAAACAACACTCAACCAAAAGCAACTGATGGGAGGAAAGAGTTTATTTTGGCTTAAAGTTTCAAGGAGAAATCTATGATGGCAGGCTGGACATCAACTCCTGCCACAGAAAGTAGGAAATAGCAGCAAGAGAGCAAGGGGGATACTGGATATAATACTCCAAAGCCTGTTCCCAGTAACGTGCATCCTCCAACAAGGCTCCACCTCTCAAGTTGTTACCGACTAATGACCAAGCATTCAAAACACATGAGTTTATGAGAAACACCTGATTCAAACTACTACACCTTTTGTGAGGTGTAAAAAAAATTAATGACAGTATATAAAACTTTATGAAAAAGAAAGGAATATAATGACATTGGCTGGTTGCTTCTAGCTTTTCTGGATAAAGGAATGAGGGAAAATAATAAGTTTAGATATTGAATTTCCCAAGTCAAGATGTGCAAAAACTATGTAGAAGTTTTGAAATGTGTGTGTTGGAAGATACTCCTCTACAACAACCAGAGGGCTCAAGTTTAAACAGACCAAATTCAAGCCCTCATCATGTGATTGGTTCATTTATAATACAAAGTCACATCTCACATCTCGTCCTCAAAAGGTGTTGGCAGTTGAAGTGAGCTCACTGGTTGGAAGGAATGGTAACCTATAACTTGGGTGGGAGTTTTGTGGAAGAACGCTGATACTGATGGGTTTATTTTGTCTTCAGAAGTAGCCTTCCCCCTCTCAGCAGCAGATAAATCCCCACCCACAACCCCTATTTCACTCTTGATTGATGGAATTAATCTTGCATTGCCTGTGGAATTGGCAATGGACTTCCCTGAAGAAGATGCCAAGAAAATAATGCTGATGTTCCTCAGTGCCCATCCACTTTTCTCTGAAGGCCTATAGCTAGACTCAAGGCTAAACAGGCCCCAAGTTGTAACATGCAAAATATGACCCATGAGGAGATGTGCCACAACCCTACATAACTTCAAGAATTTTTTTATACAAGTAGAAACATTAGTGTTAATAAATATTACTGTATTTATTTATATTTTTATTTATATTTAATATGTATTTATATTTATAAATAATGTAAATAAATATGAGAAATATTAGTGTAAATAACATCTAATGGTGTGGACTAAAGATAGAAGGAATCAAAAACCAGATCAGGCTGAATTTATTGATCTGAGCCCATTGAGCAGAGATTCTGTGTTAAATGGTACCACTTGTGCAGTTAAAAAAAAGCGACCAACAGTTTGAGTAGTTGGCTAAAGTATAGGTTAAATGAAGGCCTGTTGTGAATGAACTGAGTCTGTCTGATATTCCTATGGTTAACATTGATGACGGGATTTAAAATTCTAGGGAAATTGGAATGCTATATTAGATTTGTCATATAAAATTTAATTCTTCATAATGGGAGGATCCAGAAAGCACACCCTTCACTAAGACCACAGGAACACTTGTGAGAGGAGTGACAGCTTAGTTGTTTGAGTGTAAAATGACCCTCATGGGCTTGTTTGAATAATTCATCCCCAGCTGGCATCACTCTTTAGGAAGGTTGTGGAACTTCTAGGATGTGGAGCCTTGCTGGAGGAATGTGCCACTGGGGTTGGACCTTCAGGATTTTTTAAAAAATATTTTATTTATTCATTTTCAAACACACACAGAGAGAGAGAGAGAGAGAGAGAGAGAGAGAGAGAGAGAGAGAGAAAGCACACCAGGGCCACCACCTTGTGGGTCTGGCTTATGTGGGTCCTGGGGAATTGAATCCCGGGCCTTAGGCACTGGAGGCAAGTGCCTTAACCGCTAAGCCATCTCTCTAGCCTGGACCTTCAGGTTTTATAGTCACATCCTGCTTCTTTTTCTCTCTCTTTACTCCCTCCCCCAATGATATGATGATATAATGCCATCTTCCTGCTCCTGTCATGCTTTCCGGGCTACAGTGGGCTCTACCATATGGAACTGTAAGCTGAAATAAACTCTTTCCTTCTCTGTGTTGCATCTGATTGGGTATTTTTGTCCCCAGCAATTGGAAAGTCACTGATACACTAGTATACTTGAAAAGTACTATCATTTTTCTTCCTACCTTACTTACAGTGCCTTCTCATTTGCATAAATTAAATGAAATGGATCTCAGAGCAACAGGGGCCAATTGGCAGCATCACACTTGCTAGTGGGGTTGGGGCTTCCTGGAGTCTGCTCTTCAACTTTAGTGCTAAAGACTCTACTTGTAATAAGGAGAGCAATGATAATCCATGGTGTGAATTATTTAAAGAGCTCAGTGATTATAGATGTTTTTGGTCATCCTGAGTCTCCTCTTATGAGAAGAAAGGAATTCAGTGACTCAGCGTTTAAAACTTTTGAGTATTTGTTGAAAAGTAAGATAAATAATGATGCTCTTCTATCATATCTGGATAAACTATTAAGGGATAAGCAGAAGTTCAGAAAGGAAATTTCCCAGCTTAAGTTCCAAATACATGACCTAAAGGTTTATAAGATTGCACTGAAGGACAGTCTAATCTCTAGCAGCAACAGGGTTCAAATTGCAGAAAACCAAACTCAAGCTCTCTTTGTGTGATTGGCTAACTTGCAACACAAGTTCAAGTTGCAGCCTCATAGGCTATCATAAGTTAAAGTGAAAAATAATGGGATCCTGAAGCTTGGGATGGGGATGTGTTGGAAGACCCTGAAGAGTCTGGGGACAATGAGGTGTCAGACTGATGAAATTTTGCCTGAGGAAGGAGTCTCCCCTCCCTTAGCATCAGTTGCATCCCTGCCCAGAAGTCTTACCCTCTTCATCCTTCTTGCTTGAGGGTAATAAAACTACTTTGTCTGAGGGATCAGCATTAATGTACCTTGCAGGAGTGGCTGAACAAGACCTTATCCCTCATTGTCCACCCATTTTCGCCTTTAGGCCTATAACCAGACATAAATTGAAGCAGGCTCCTAGAGGTGAGATAGAAAGTGTAACTCAAGAGGAGATGAGATATATCCCTAAGGAACTTCAAAAGTTTTCTAATTTGTATAGGCAAAATCATGGAGACTGCCTGAGAATGGATTTTAAGAGGGTAGGATAATGGAGGAAGGAATATAAGATTGGGTTAAATGAGCAGGAAGTGACAACCACTCTGGAGTTGCTGCAACAGCATGTGTGCATCAGGGGATAGGAAATGAATCCATCCAAAATTCAAGGACCTTCCACCTCAGTGATATTTCTATAAGCGCAGTGGTGTGGGCCATGCAGGGATATTCCTTCTAAGGTGAAGGATAAGTTGTTGAACCTGGCCCCTCTACCACTAAGAAGGAGCATAATGTCTAGTGGGCTTATTTGGATTTTTGGAGGCAGCACATTCCTCACTTTATCCCATATACAAAATGACTCTGAAGGCTGCTAGTTTTCTGTGGGGCTCAGAATAAGAGGAGGCTCTTCAGCAGGTCTAGGCTTCTGTGCAGCCTGCTCTGCCACTTGGGCCATAGGATCCAGTAGATCCAATGGTACTTGAGGTGTCAGTGGTCAATAGGAATGCTGGTTGGAGCCTTTGGCAGGCACCCATAGATGAAGCACAGCAGAGGCTTTTGTGATTTTGGAGTAAGGCCCTGCCATCATCTGCAGACAATTATGCTCCTTTGAGAGGCAGCTCTTGGCCTGCTATTGGGCCTTAGTGGAAACTGAAATCTTGACAATAGGACATCAGGTTACTATGCGACCTGAGCTGGGTGTTGCATGACCCACAAGGCCATAAAGTTGGACATGCACAGCAGCAGTCCATCATCAAGTAGAAGTGGTATACATGTGATCAGGTCCGAGCAGGCCCTGAGGGCACAAGTAAGTTGCATGAGGAACTTGCCCAAATGCCTACAGTTGCTGCTTCTGTTACAATGCCTTCTATCCCCAAGCATGCACCTATGGCATCATGGGATGTGCCCTATGATCAATTGACTGAGAAGGAGAGGACTAGGGCTCAGCACACTATGCAGGTAACTCTGAGAAGTGGAGAGCCACAGCCCATTTCTGGGACAATTCTGAAGGACTGTGGTGAAGGGAAGTCTTCACAATGGGCTTCTGCAGATTTCCCAGCCACCCCTGTCATTGTCTAATGGGCCCATCAACAGAATGGCAATGGTGGTAGGGATAAAGGTTATTCATGGGGTCAACAACACAAACACCCATTCACCAAGGCTAACTTGGTTATAGCTGCTGCTAAGAGCCTAGTCTGCCAACTGCAAAGACAAACATTAATTCCTCAGTGTGGTACCACTTCCAGGGTGACAACCTAGCAAAATGGTGGCAGGATGACTTCAATGGACCACTTCCATCATGGCAAAGCAACTCTTCATTCTACTGGAGTATGTTAGATACTATTCCAAACATGAATTTGCCTTTCTTGCACATATTTCTCCCCAACTACCATCTCTAAACCTTTCAGATATCTTATTGACTGTCTTGGTATTCTACACAACATTGCTTATGACCAGGGAACTCATTTCACTGCCATATGTTGATAATGGGCACATGACCATGGAATGCACTGGTCTGAACATGTTCTCCACCATCCTGAAGCAGTTGGCTTGAGAGAATAGTGAACTGGCCTTTTAAAGATACAGCACCAACTGATTGTCAAAAATCTGGAGGGCTGAGGCATGGTTTTCCAGAAGGCTATCTATATTCTAAGTCAGAGTCTAATATAAAGCACTGCTTTTTTTAAATCGATATCCAGGATTCATGGGTACATGAATCAAAGGGTATAAATGGAAACAGTACCACTCACTAGTTTTCTTAGTGTACCGATTAGCAAATTTTTTGTTTATTTCCACAACTTTATGCTCTGCTGACTTAGAAGTCTTGATTCCAGAGAAGTGAATGCTTCTGCCAGGAGGCATAAGAAACATTCCATTGAACTGGAAGCTAAGACTTCCCTTTGCCACTTTGGACTTGTGATGTTCTTGAGTTAACAGGCTATGAAAAGAGATGGAATGTTCCTTGACTACCAGGGGAAAACTGGACTGTTCCTCCACAATGGAGGTAAGAAGAGTATACAAAGATCCTTTAGAGTCACTCTTGATATTCCTATGCTTTGTGATCAAGGTTAGCTAATCAAGGCAGGGTGATAAATGACCAGACTCCAGGAATGTGGCTATGGGTCTCCCCTTGAGGTAAAGAACTAAGACCTGCTTAGTGCTTACTAAGGGTGGAGAAAATATGGATGAGGTCTTGTGACCAGTTACAATTTTAATTTTTATTTTAATTGTCAAAATTTTTTCTGTCCTGTTTGAAGAATGTTCATACAAATGGACACATATATTAGAAAGATACTTATGTTTCCTTTCCTCTCTTCACTGGGTAATATAACTTCAGTTGTGATGATATCAGTAGTTAAGCATTGCTAAATTTATCTTACTAAAAATCTAAGAATCCCTCAAGGGACTTTGTCATCTGTGTTTTCAGGTGTATGTAAAATAGTCATATCAGGTTAGGTGGAATCACAACCTTGTTGCCATTGGAAGTTAAGTGTGACGTAGAGAGATGTGGTGGATGTCAAGTTGTCAAGGCATGGATTTATGATGACTAATTTTGATTGTCAACTTGATAGGATCAAGTAATAGGTGCACCTCTAGGTAGGTCTATGGGGGTATTTCCTGGAAGGATTAATTGAGGGAGACACTCTCCCTCAAAGTGAGCAGAAACTTCTGGAATTGGTCCAGATTAAAAAAAAAAAGTTTGCAGGAAAATCAATGCTCTGTTTGCCTGCCTGCCTCCCCTGTTCCTGACGAATGCATCTATCCCAGGGCTGCTATTCCTTGCTGGCATCAGAACCCAGCTTAAGATCAGCAGCCAGCAGCTCTCTAGCAATCCACAAAGCCTTCAGGACCAGAGTGAGACTGCTGAGGCCTCCAGCCTCACAGACTGAGCAGCTGTAGGGTCTCGGCCTCTCCATCCTGTATTGTGTGAGCTAATCTAATAAATCTTTTATAATAATATACATCCATTCTACTCATTCTGTTCCTGGTTAATAGACCACAATGAACAGAGTGTGCACATAGGAAAAGCATTCATTACTGCCTTCAAGGATCCTTTCAGCATGAATTTCCTATAGATAAATTTACTTTTGTACAATGAACACTGTCTACTCGCAAAGATGTAAACAAAAAGTCTTGCTCTAAAAACAATTGATATTTCCAATGCTCAAGCACTAGGTCAATGGGCCTGGGACCACACATGTGTCTGTGGGAATCCGTGACCTCCAGGAGAACTCGTAACTAGTCAGCAAGGTGAAATCTTGATAGATGAGATAAATGTTTAGTGAACGGAAGCTCATATTTTATTCAGTACATGCACCTCCAGCTTTGTTCAACTGAATCTGTACTCTAGCACTCAAGAGTATCGACTGCTGTTTTAGAGTGTTGATATACTGTTCATTCTGTAAAGGCAATTACAGGTTATCTCTACTTGGCTATACGTAGCCAAGTTATTTGGAAGATGAAGGGAGTTCAGCTGGAGTGTAATTGACAAAACCTATGTCTCTCTTTAACAGCAGAGAAAACAAATGTAAACAAAGGCAACATGGCAGCCTTATATGGGAGATAAATGATATACTTCAATATGTATTACTCACCAAGTAATCATATTTAGCTATTCTGTGCTTTTTTTTAATCTCAGGGAAAGGGAAGTAAATGAAATGTAGCAAGGACTATCAATACCAAAGCTTGCTGTTATAAGAGCCAGGCATCTTCACATTAGATGCAGGCTTTTTAGTTCTCATAGCTCAACCATGGCATCTTTGCCAAGTATTACCCCAGTGAGAAATAAGGCACTAATAATATATTTTTAAAGAGATCATGCCCTTAGAAAGCAGCTGATTACTGCCTTCAGGGATCTAAAGATCAAGTAATAATCTCACAGGTACCTAATATTTATGATACCAGCCTTGACAAAGGAAAATCAATATGAATGGACTCATTCAATCATTCAATCATTAAATCACTGATTTAATGGTTGTGGGATAAATATACATTCTCCTTTCCTTCTCTGAATTTTCTTTCACTCGGTGCTCTATAGAAACAGAAGCTTATCAGCCACCAATATGCTTGCAGCCCTAAAAGGAATAGAAAAAGATTTAGAATGTAGAATCCCAAACTTATCCTTCTAGAAATCCATGTCTAAATAGTGAATTTACATGTACATTGACATAAATGTGTATATACATACATATACATTTCACTCTCCTTTTAAAAGCAAGTAAAAATAAGTATATTTCAATAAGAAATCTTGAAAGAAAAATCATATGTAGAAATCTTTAATAGCTACCCTCTGAGATACTACATTGCTCTTAAACTTAGTAACATAGCACATAAATTCTAATGTATTCTAATGAAATTTTAAATTAAATATAAGAAGGCAATATGACAGAAACCTTTTAGATAAAGCAACGAAATAGATACTTGAATTTATGCAAGCAATACATACTCTTCACGCCACAGTATTAAGTCATTTACAGATTTTCCCGAGATCAGCTCATAGTTGTCTTCAGAGAAATGGTGAGGTGATAACTAAAGGCCACTTTCTCAGTTGTGTAGCTTGTTAGTGGTCACATCCTATCCATCTCCATGTTTTCCTTCAAAGCAAAAATGCCTCCATGCAACTAAAAATTTGTCAATATTGATATTTTCTCTTCGCTCGAGTACAAAACACACAAACAGGACTCCATGAGATGAACTTCAGTTACTAGGTATCAGCCCAGTAATGTTTCCCTCCTGAGACTTTGACGTCTTGAAAACTGAGTATGGGATATGATGATGCTTCCTAACCTGGAGGACATTGTTGCGGTCTAGTTGCTGCACAGGAAGAACCCAAACAAAAGTGGCTTGTGGAGGGAAGGGTTTATTAGGCTTACAGACTCGAGGGGAGACTCCATGCTGGCAGGGAAAACGATGGCATGAGCAGAGGGCTGGACATCACCTCTGCCACAGCACTGCAAACAGCGGCAGGAAGGTGTGCCAAACACTGGCAAGGGGAAGCTGGCTGATAACCCCCATAAGCCTGCCCCTGACAACACAGCTCTAGTGAGGTTCCAATTCCCAAACTGCCATCAGCTGAGCATAGAGTACTGAGAACACATTCATTTGTTTTGGGGGGACACCTGGATCAAACCATGACAGACTTACACATCAAAATGGGAAGGACTATTTCTTGAAGGCATCCTCAACCTTCACATACTCCCCTCCTTATGTATGTTTGTCAGAATTTCTCAGGACACAATGGCTTGTGTAAAATGGCCAATTAAAGAGTTTAACAAAGGGACCATTTCTAAAGATGTGAGTATAACAGGGTAACCAAGAAATAGAGCAAATGTCTTCCAAGGACAGAGCAGCCATCTTCTGTAAGGCAAAAGAAACAGGTAGATTTTCACAAGGCGCAGATGGTGGTTAGACAAAGACAACCACCTACCCAGAGATGTAATCTTCAGTGAGGTGACACAGCCAATCAGGATGATGACCTGTCAGGAAGGGAGCCGAAAGAATACATCATCTCACCCCCACTATGGCATATGGCTGGATGAAGATCACCTTTCAATTTGAAAATATCATGGTGGGTGTTTTTCATCAGAAACACAAGAAAGCAATTTGTATTTTGAGCCATCTGTAGGAAAGTGGTACGCCTTAAAGGAAACACAGCAAACTCACGTGCCATAAGGTAAGAGAAATATTTATTTTATTTTGCACAAGAACGAGCTTATTACTGAACAAATTCAAACAAATAATATGAAGTGCAGTAAAACGAGGAAATGGGGATGACTTTCCTGTTAGAAAATATTAAGTAACCATGCCTGGGCATTATTTTTGTCATTACAATAACTTGTTTCAGATTTTTCAGAGTGTGTACTGTACATAACATGTTATAGCTTCTTTGCTTTGCTTCTGAAAATATAATTCATCCAAGCCTCACATTTAATTTTTTCAGTGAGGAATCTGACTGACTCATGAAGATTCTGATCTTGAAGGTGCTTTCTGCACCCAGAGGCTTCCAAAGATCTCATGGGCTCAGGCTTTCAGGCTATCCTGGGTCAGGACGTCATGGTGTACTTTCCAGTCATTCTTCTCCAAAGTGATGTCAAGTATAGAAGAGGAAGATTTTGGTCTAGTTTCCTCAGAATTTTCTTTTTGTGATATTTCTCAAACTCCACAAATTCCAGAATTGACGTTTGCCCAGCTATTAACAAAGCTGCATAAAGCTGGCCACAAAACATCTAATTTAAGGTTGTTTTTTTTTTTTTTGGTCTTTTGAGTGAAAGAATATTCTCTAAACAGAAACCTCCTATGAGACAGCTTCACAGCTCCTGAAGGCACTGTGGATCCACCGAGCAACAGACATGGCCATTCTAGAGAAAAAAAGTAGAAAGGAAAATAGAGACAAAATTTTAAGTCATTAGTAAAGTCTCACTACATACAAACATTTGTATGGAGAATATTTGTCATTTGCATGAACCTCATTTGTTTAATTTGTGTGTTTGTGTGTGGAGGTGTACATGCACATGTGTGCATGCACATGAAGCCTGAAGACCACCTTAGGTGTCATCCTCAGGAATGTGATCCATACCTTTTTGAGACAGGGTCTGTCATTGGCCTGGAGCTCACCAATTATGTAGACTGGCCTGGCCAGTGAGTTCCATGGATCCTTCTGTTTCTGAATCTCCAGAGCTAGGATAGGTGCTTGTCACTATGCCTGCCATTTGTATATGAGTGCTAGGGATTAAACTTAGGTGCTCATTTGTGAGGCAAGCACTTGACCGACTGAGCCATCTCCCCAGTCCTACATAAACCTTTTGTGTGAGTGTGAATTTGTGTAGTATGTGCAGAACAGTGTTTGGTATAGTTCATGTGTGGTATATGCACATATGTATACAGATGTGCATACCCTGTGCATGTGTTCATGTGTGCAAAAGTCAGAGTAGAATGTTGGGTATTCCTTTTGTTGATCTGTGTGATTCCTTGAGACAGAGTCTCTCACTGAACCCAAAGCTGTCATTTCTCCATCAGACTGGCTGACCAGTGAGCCCCAGTGATTCTCCTGTTTCTGTACCTCTTAGGACTCAGGCCACACACAGCTATTTACACCTGTACTAGGGAATTGAACTCAGGGTGAATCAGGACCTTTCTTGCCCTCGTGTGTGTGTGTGGCCAGCACTCTAACTACTGAGCCAATTCCCCAGCCTCTAAACCTTACTTTATAAACAACACAAAATAAATGTAATAAAATAAATTGGGGGTATAAATTTTGTAAAATAATCATATTGTTATAACTCATATTTAAGTCAAGTGACACCAAAGAGTAATTTCTAAGAATCAGCACTTATCTCCCAAGTGATAACTTTAATATTAAAATATCTCTCTGAAATATAGGCCTACCAAGATTCAAAAGATTACAGTGGTTGTTTATAAGGCAGAGAATGACAAAAACAAAACAAAATAAAACCTGAAAACGTTAATTTTTATTCTTGATATTGAATATATTTTCTTTCTGCAAGTACCCATCTGAGCTATACTTGGTATAATTTTCATACTGTCACTTGGTCTATATTGTTGTCAGCATTTAGGGCAATAATTCAGGATTCAACTCAATTTGGTGATTAAAGAAAACATCTCTCTGTTGGACACTATTGCACTCTATTGAAAAAAATTAGAAGATAGAAATATTTAAAACCCACAGCCAATACAGACATGAAAAGCTGAGCAAATTCTGACACCCTTTTGTTGTTGTTGCTAAGCTTTTATTTAGTTATTTAGTTTTTGTGATGATCCTCAAATTCTTACTATGAAGTACAAGGGTCACTAAATTAAATTTTATAGGAAAATAATCAAACTAGAATGTCTTCAACTTGGTCACTATGAACTCTATCCTGAAATATTATGAGGTTTTATTTTTATTTTTTTGCAGCACAAGGTGTAATGCTCCATTTTCCAGGAAAATAAAATAAAAAATCATTATAATGATTTTTTAACCAACCCTAAGAATAAAGCATGGTAAACAACAGATCTTCAAATTTTCACTTCAATCTCACTGACCACTACAACCGTGAAGCATGCCCATTTCTCGCATATTGATTTCCACTTTAGAAAATGTAATATATCTACTTTGTCAATATATTTTATAGAACTCATAAAGGAACAAGATAAAAATCAATAAGAAAATATTGTCTGCCATTGTGCAAGAAGAAACATGAAGTTTGATGCTACTGTTTTTCTATAGATGTACTCAGCTTCATTAGAATAGCTTGTGTTGTTTCTACTGATCAGAGCCATGCACAGAGGCCACTGCCCCCTGAAGACCCATCACAGCAGCACATGACGCTCAGCCTGGCACTCCTCCCTCCTCCCCCTGCACAGGTTGCACACATTAATATCTCTGAGCCCTCACGTCTTATACCTGAGTGCCTTACCTTGCACTGGCAGAGAGTACACTCTGTGCCATGCTTGATCCAAGAGGACCCCGTGAAGCGAACCACATTCATGTCATCCAGGCAGGTCTTGGTGATGTCATTCCGGATGGTGTCTGCCTGGCAAGGGTCGTCAACACAACGTGGGCAGCACTCATTTTCTGGGAGGACACTGAATTCACACTCTACATCTGGGCAAGGCAGGGGCCAGCAGTCAACCTCCCCTTGCTGTAAGGAAAACAGATGGGCCCAGACAGAGGGATGGGCCACAGGGGTGGAGCGAACACAGTGGTTACTGAGTACTCAACCTGTGATTGATAGCTAGAATTAGATCCTCAAATCCCGAGTCTTCCAGGGAATCCGCGGAAGCCCATTCCAGTGAGGAGGGCTGGTACCATGGATTTTTCAGTCTTCAAGGACTACACAATAACCCAAAACCATTTCCCTCAAAATTGATAGCAGGCCCTATCTTTCCCATGACAGAGTGGAGCTACTTAAAAGTGGAAGAGACTTCTATTTAACTTTTTCACCATGAGATGTCTTTTCACTCTTGATTCCCCAAATTTTTCATTTATCCTTTTCTCATAAAGGAAGCTTTATCTATTTCCAAGAAAATGCCATAAAATATGAAAGGAATTTGGCAGTATCTTTGCTAACTTTATGCATTTATTATTTAAGAACTTTGTACACCCCCCCCCGGATAAACACAACAAAAAACAAAAACCTGATTTCAGTCTTTCTAATTCAACATGGGAAAACTGTGTGAACTGGATCTTTTAGCCATCGTTGCCACCTGTTTGCTATTTTGTTCCTAATTCTAAATCTCACGGTTTTGGAGATGAAAGCCGTCACCAGGCACAGAAACTGACCTTGTTCTTGCAATCGATTTTTGGGTTGAAAGTATTAAAAGGCAACAGCATGAAAGAAATGCCGTAAAAATATCTCCACACAAACAGGAAGGGAGCAGCCCCAGCTTTGAACGGAGTCTTGCCTGTGAAATTTGTTATAAGGAACCACAGAACAAGTTTCCTTTTCATTTGCACAATTAGGATGAAACAATACATTTAGTCAGCTGGAAAAAAATGGTGTTTTTTTTTTTCTTTCTATTGACTCTTTTATTCTCTTTAGCCCTTATTTCTAGGAAAAGTTTCATAAATAGATGCAAGGAGATCCAGTTCTCATATGCATTCACTGCATATTCATGGTATGTGCAAGACAAGCTGCCCACCCACAGAACTGTGCTGGTAGTAACACCCTTTAGAAAGAAAGAAACAAAAAAGCTATTTTCTTTTCAAGTCCAAGCTTAGAGATTAGATCACAAAGTTTTACTTGGAAAAAGAACGTTTTTTTTTTCATGAATGTAATGTTGTACTGATAACTGTCTTTAAGTAAGAATAAGCTGATGGGATGGAGGGGGCAGGGCTTTTTCAGGCCTGGGCGAAGGGCATGCTCCTGAAAGAGAGGTCCTTTCTGGAGGGGCAGCAGTGCAGGACCCTTTCCGTGCTCCTCTTGCATCGTTCTGTTTGCCTAACTATCAGTCCTGCGGCTGGTACCTGGTGATGCTCCTTCACGGGATGGGGGTCTTATGAGTTCCCTGTTCCCCCACTTCTGAAGCTCTACTCACCAGGCAGCGGCACTGTCGGCAGTGATGGAGCCAGGTGTCGCCGCTGTTGTACAAGGTTTCCCCATTTTGATGGAGGCACTGGCTGCTAAGCCTTGGGTCACATTCGGGGCAGCAAAACAGATCAACTGTGGGATTCTCACAGTCACAGACCATTCGTCGACACATGACAAACCCACTCTGAGAGAGGAGGAAACACAGGTTGTTAACCCCAACCTTTCACTTTTCAGTGGGCTGGAGTTTCTTCAATATTGCATCTTGAAGCTAACTGAGGAAGATGAACCAAGCTGGAAGACTTCTTTCCTTTCCACTGTATGTCTTAGAGAACTTGATCAGAAAGAAACTTTCCAGAGCTTTCCATCATAAAATGATAGCTACTACCTGCTCCTTAAGTGTATTTAATGTATCCCTGCATAAATATTCATGAGTTTGAATATTAGTCTTGTAATTTGAATGCTAGCTACATTTTGTATTGTATTTAGGAGACACTCTGTTAGTATTTGATAACGTCCACACAATGTTAAATTTCTGGGAGTGTATACACTAAGTTTTTGTACCAGCATGAATTTCTTTCAAAGGTGTTCAGTCTTGATATATGGTATTACTCATTTAACTGTAATTTATGTTGCTGTTATTAACTGGGTACATATAACAGAAAACCTAAAATGGAAGTGTCTCCCAAGTAGATATATTCTCCTCTTGGATCATTGCTGGTATATTTTGGCTCCATTTCTACCTTTATTCAAGTATGATATTATGACTAAGAAAAAATAAACATGGTAATAACAGGTTATTGACATGTGAGTAAACACTGTGGCATAATGTGCAATGGACTATAGTTCCACAATAAAAAGCTAAAATGGATGCATGTCACAATATAAATGAACCTGGAAAAATGTCATGCTGGGAAAAAGAAGCCAGATACAACTATTTTCCATATGATTCCACTTATTTGAGGCTCTAGAAAATATTAATGTAACTGATGGAGAGCCAGAAGCAGTGTTTGCCTGAGCCTGGATGGGCAGGCCTAGTCGTGAATGGACATAGGCACCATTGGGCTTGATGGAAATGTTCTGTTATATTCACTGGGGTGGTGTTTAAAAGGATGCTGGCATTTATCCAAACTTGCCAATTTGTATCTGTAAAGTTCATGCAAACTACAAGCCAGTTGAAAATTTGTGCGAACCTGACACGAGCACACAGAGCAGTGGTCATTTTCCAACACCCAAATCTGTCCACTGTGCTTGACCTTCCCATCATGGAAGCAGTCCCCTGTGCAGTTCTTCCCGTGGGGACAGCGACAGTCATATCCACCATCCAAGTTGAAGCAAATGGTGTCATTGGCACAGCTGTGCCTCCCGGTCCCACATTCATCAATATCTAAAGCCAAAGAAAAATGCATGAAATGGCCGAGAAGATGCTGTTTCCACTAACAGCAATCAGGCAAGCTGACATAAAGCATTTCTTGACACATTTCCTATTAAATGCTGACCGAGCTACTGTGAATAACCTGTGAGTTTTATAGGAAAATGCTATCAAGTTTCAATTTTAAAAATCAGATATCTTGGTGTAAAATGGTAACTTTTCTATCTCTATAAATACCATTAGTTTGGTGAGCCAGTTTTTTAAAGTAACAATATATAACTCAATTTATCAAATAAAAACATCTTGGTAGTGGAAGGTCTAAAAAGTGCCTATGATATTTTATTGGAGACATCATGCCCAATGCCATACTGGTATTACAGCACATCCCTTTTTAATGGGTGAGAAATATCACAGGACTCCTGAGGCATTTTATTCAATTTCAAACCCTCTTCTCAGCCACCCATTCTGCATGCAGGCTATTAGTATTCTGCCTAGGTGCTCTTGTACATCTGAACACTATCCTCACACCCCTCTATGTACCGAGAAGGGCAAGTGATCACCAGTAATTCCCATTTCTTTCACAAAGATGCCACTCCTTCTTAACTTCACATTTTTGATCATGCTTTCGTCCCTGCTGGATTCATTCATCAAGAGTCATTCTTCACCAGCATCCCTATTCCACAGGCATTTTCATACAGATGAAAAGCCAACACACCTTGACCTATAGATCAGTTCTATAAGAGGACATGTGATTCATTCTATTTACCCCATAATTTAAAGGTCATGAGCCAAAATACATTTCAGAGATCATATGAGTGGCGGTAAGCAGTTATTTCCCATTTCATCTTTTTCCTCTAAGGAAAGGTCAAGAAAGAAAGAATTAAATCACTGCATGGGAAGTGGGTTAGACTGAGGATGGAATGGATGGATAGCTTTTAACTAGTGGAACTGGGCACTGATTTTCCTTGAAGATTTACAGGTAGAGTTTGGTGGATATCTTTCTTAAATGGCTTGATTTTAACATTAATCGAAGACCCAAATTGGTCCTATTACATATATTGGCCCCATTTAAATTCTTAAGTATTAAAGTTCTGTCATAATACACTTCTGAAAATAAGGCCTTAATTTTTATAAATTCCCATCTCTACAAAGCCAATGCTTTGGGGTAATGGCTGAAAATGTTAATATGATCACAGTGAGCTACATTTTAGCATGTTTTGCCAAGAGTGACAAACACACATATTTCAGATTAGTTAACCTTTCTAATTAATATTTTAAAAAATAAAAATAATATATTTAATTTAATTTATTTGATATAATACATATATATATATATATTTAGAGAGAGAGAGAGAGAGAGAGAGAGAGAGAGAGAGAGAGAATGAGCACACCAGGGCCTCCAGCCACTGCAAACGAACTCTAGACACATGTGCCATATGGGGCATCTGGCTTTACATGGGTACTGGGGAATGAACTCAGGACCTTCTGCTTTACAGGCAAATACCTTAACCCCTGAGCCATCTCTCCAGCTCATGAAAATTAAATTTTATAAATTAGTTCTATACTTGATCTCCTCAAAATAATATTGAACATGTTCATCTCTGTCTGCATTTAGTATTCATAGAATTGGGATTATGCTATGAAAAAAAAAAGCATCTACTCTAATAATTTGGTCTCTCTGACCACAAACCTTAAGGATGCCTCTTAGTATACAACCTTTTCAGGCAGATATTATTCCACTGATGGTGATGGCTGGATTCCTTGCATTTCAATTTTCTTGGTATTTCAAAATAAAAGCTGCACTACTAGGTAATGCACTCTTTCTTCAAGTCATAAGTAGGCCTTAGGTTTGATTCAAAAGACAGAGATGTCCAGACACAAGCAAAACTGGCAGTCTTTGCTAAAACACTTGTATAATAGAGGCACAGAGAATAATGTTGTTCTAGCGGCAGCATCTGTTACCACACACTTCCTCTCACATAACCTTCTTGTAAAATCTGCTTCTTACTATATCAATAGTTCTTTCTCCTGCCTATCCAGTCTCTAGGTGTGCTAATCATATTATGACTAACACTGAGCCTTCCAAAGAGGAAGCAAAGCGTGATATGGAGTGCTTTGAAGCAGAGTATTCGAAGGCATAAAGTTTACAGATATCAAGGTTGGAGGAACAGAAATCAGAAATGTTGATATGCATACAAGTTCTGGTGAGAGAGTAGAGGAGACAATCACTCAGCTGAAGAGCCGTACTCAGGCCCCAAGAAAGAGATTTGCATTCACTTATAAAGGTAATAAAATGTTATTTTGGGGAAAGCAAGCAATCACAATAAGATTTTCATTTTAGAAAAATCCCTTGCCTTGGAAAAGGTCTTGGAGCTGATTAGGCTTCAAAGTCTCGGGCTCAGTGAACAGCTGTTTTAGTAGTCCAGACAAGAGAAGAACAGAGAAAGCTCACAGCATGGTTGGTGTGTACCAGACAGCATTGCCCATGTGTTGACTCATTTGATGCTCACAACAGCCCTTGAAGGTGCAAGGAAATCTTAATTTGATATTAAAAGAGTGACGCCTGGCCATGTTGCATAGCTTTCCCAATGTCATGGTCAAGAAAGTAGAGGACAGGCTCCTAACACACAAAGCTGCTCTAGGGAATTCACAGAGACGACCAAGAAGAAGCGTGGTGACTAAGTGACTTCTGGCTTTGCATCTCAGGGAGAGGAAGGATGCAGAATGCTTAGATAGCTGCCTTGGAGAATTTGACTGATGCTGAAGACAGAGGAAAGTAGGGCCTGGCTAGGGAGCAGAAGGGACAGGAATGAAAACAGGGATGCACTGGGTTTAGGATGTGTCACTTAGACTTCCTCAGCATCTAACTGAAATTGCCCATCAGACTCAAGGCCACAGTTCATGCACTGTAGGTTATTCCTCAGACTATCCTCATTTCCTATCTCAAAGGCCAATAATATCATCTTATTTAACAAAGTCCTGGTAGAAATGCCAGGCACTCCAAGAAGTAATTGCTCATTGATTCCTTCTAACACATCATTTATGCTGTTTCATCAGAATCAGATTAATTTCTTTTTTTCATTTTATATATTTTATTATTATCCATAATTAGATACACTTAATAAGGGATTAATGTGTTGATGTCTCCCATTCCCCTATTTTCCTCTTCCCTGTCCCTGGTCAGTTGGATTTCTTCCTCTGTGGGCAGTCTGGATCAGAGCATGGGGTAGGGGGTTGTCACTGCCCACCTTGTCTCCTGGATCTCTCTTCCTTTGTCACATTCTGCATGAGGGCTGTCACTGTGCACAGTCTGTCTTCTACACACCAAAAAACAGCGACGATTTCTACTGCATTTTTGAAGATAGCAGTTTCTGGCATTATAACCAAAATTGCTGTGTATATATTCAATGCTACTGGTTGAGTAAAATGGGATCTGTTGCAGTCAGCTTTCTAGTTGCTGCACAGGAAGAACCCAAACAAAAGCGGCTAGTAGAGGAATGGGTTTATTTGGCTTACGGACTCGTGGGGAGACTCCATCCTGGCAGGGAAAACGATGGCATGAGCAGAGGGCTGGACATCACCTCTGCCACAGCACTGCAAACAGCGGCAGGAAGGTGTGCCAAACACTGGCAAGGGGAAGCTGGCTTATAACCCCATAAGCCCGCCCCCAACAACACAGCTTCATCGAGGTTGTAAAACCCAAACTGCCATCAGCTGAGGATC
>PVHP010019482.1:0-31853 GCA_004024765.1 Zapus hudsonius
TTTTTTTCCCTAGAAATTAGCATTTAAAAAGCCTCTCAAAACTAACAGAAAAAAAACTCCAAGAAAAGCAAATTCATGCTTTTCTCATTCAAAGGGATTCCAAATTTGATGCCCAAGTTGAAATGACTCCTTCTTGACCTTTCTCGTATTTCACCGTTATTTTGCTGTCCTCAATAGCACCTAATATATATAGTCATAACATATGACCTTTGCAAAAGTCAAGCAAGAAGCCATTTCGGAAATCACTAATCAATACTTCAATCAATCAAGAGACAATGACCATTCCATAGTATCCAATTGTCACCTTCAGACAATGCCACTGTTCCTTTCTGCCCTAAGAATATTAACAAAAAAAATACTGCATTTGCTGCAGAAGTAATAAACAATATCATATAACAATTATGGGCTTTATCACTAATATCATGTGTTCCATTCATTTGTACCTTCATCACAATACCCATGAACCTTCATAAACATTGTATCTTATTCTCATTGAACAGTAGATCACGTTGGATATTAGTGCAGACTCTGTAGGAACACCAGCAAACATTGTTGGCACCTTTGTCAAAGATCAAGTAATCATAGTTACTTGAACTTAGAGCAGGGTCTTAAATTCTATTGATCTATCTGATACTGTTTACTGATAATAATTGTAAGCAACACGGAGAGTGAGAGAGAGAGAGAGAGAGTTTTGGAATCCCCCTCCCCCTCCTCCTACTCCGAGTTTGTGTCCTCTAATGCCAAAGAATTGTACACAGGGACAGCATTAAATGTTAATTACACATTTATTCTAATTTAGTAAATTAGGAAAAGGTGAGTTGGATGGGGAAATTTCCCAGTCACCATGTGGGAAATTACAGAGTTCTCCAGCCAGCAGTGTGAGGAGAACACGTTTCAGAGTTCAACAGAATTTATATTATTTAACTAAATAAGCAGCCAAAGAGAATATAACAGAAAGCTCCCTTTATGAGAAAGAGAGATTCGTGAGAGAAAAAGTCTGGAGCCTGACCCCCCCTCCCCAGCCAATAGCTGGGGTGGGGGAGTAGGCCTTACCTTCCTAAGGCCTGGAAATTCAGCAGTCTTTGCCAAGTGGGGGAAGAGGGCTGATTTTCTCTAGGGAAGCTAGTTTTAAGTTCTTCTCAGGTGAGCCAGGGAGACAGCTGATTGGTTCATATCTGACCAATCAGTTTTAGCTACAACCTGTAGCTCCAACTAGACACCTCCCCCTCAAGGGGAGGGGGTTGCCTCTGCAGAGAGGTCTGACCTTCACATATCTGTCTGTTTTTATGCCATGCTGTTTTTGTTTCTTTGGCTTTGTAGTATGTCTTTAGATCAGAAATGGTGATACCTCCTGAGGAAGTTTTTCTACTAATTGTAGGTTTGGCTATCTGAGTTTTGCCATTTCAAATAAATTTTAAGATTATTTTTTCTATGTCTGTTAAGAATGAAGCTGGGATATTTATTGGCATGGCATTGAATCAGTATATTGCTTTTGGAAGGATTGCCATTTTATTTTCATTATATAAGTGTTTCACATTCTTGGTTAGTGTTATTCCAATGTATTTGATTTTATTTTTGAGGCTACTGAAAACAGGACCATCTCTCTGATTTCTTTATCTGTATGCATATCATCTGCACACAGGAAGGCTACTGAGTTTTGTATGTTAATTTTGTATCCTGCCACTCTGTTGACAGAATTTATCACCTTCAGGAGTTTACTGATTCTGTTCTCGGATCTGTTACGTATAGGATCATATCATCTGCAAAAAGGTACAGTTTTACTTCTTTTCCAATTTGTATCCCTTTTATGCCTTTCTGTTATTTTATTGCTTCAGCCAGAACTTCAAGTACTATGTTGAAGAGCAGTGGTGAGAGTGGACACCCCTGTCTTTTTGCGATTCATTGGGAACTCCTTGAGTCTTTTCCCATTGAGTATGATTTGGGCTTTAGGAGTTTTTTATATTGCCTTTATTATATTGAGGTATAAGGTATCTATGCCTAGCCTCTCCAGAGTTTTGATCATGAAGTGGTGTGAAATTTTGTCAAAGTCCTTGCCTGTGTCAATTGAGATGGCCATGTAGTTTTTGTGGTTGACTCTATTAATGTGGTGGATTACATTAATCAACTTCTGTATGTTGAAACATCCTTGCATCCCTGGGATAAATCCTACTTGATCTAGGCGGAAAATATTTTTGATGTGTTGATGTATCTGGTTTGTGAGGATTTTGTTCAGGATTTTTGCATCTAAGTTCATCAGGAATATAGGTCTTTATTTTTCTTGTTTTGTCTTTGGTCTGGGGATTAGGGTGATGCTAATAGAAGGATTTTGGAAGCATTCCCTCTTTTCTATAACATGAAAAAGCTTCAGAAAGTGGTTTCAGTTCTATGATGAACATTTGGTAGAATTTGCGAGTATCCCTCAGGACCTGGACTTTTCATTTGGGGGAGGCTTTTGATTACATTTTCAATCTCCATGGATATGATAGGTTTATTTAGTAGTTTTATCTGCAATGGTTTAAGCTTTGATAAGTGGCAGGTGTCTGGGAATTCATCCATTTCTTCCAAGTTTTCCAATTTTGTGGAGTAGAGGTTTTGTAAGTATGACCTAATAATTCTTCCAATTTTTTTTAGAATCAGTTGTGAACACTCCCTTTTCATTTCTGAATTTGTTTATTTGGACCTTCTCTTTTTGTCATTTAATTAGATTGGCCAAGGGTTTGTCAATCTTATTTATTTTTTCAAAGAGCTAGCTCTTCGTTTCATCTATTTTTTAAATTGTTTTCTTCATTTCCATTTTGGTAATCTCAGATCTGATCTTAATTATTTCTTTTCACCTTCAGCTACTAGGATTGGATTGTTCTAGTATTTCCAGTGCCTTTAGATGTGTAGTTAGGTGATTAATTTGAGATCTCTCTGTCTTTGTAATGAAGGCATTTAGTGCTATGAATTTTCACCTTAGAATTGCCTTCATTGTGTCCCATAGTGTTTTTGGTATGTTGTGTTTTCATTTACTTCTAGAAAAATTTCAATTCCCTTTTTGATTTCTTGAACTACCAATTTTTGATTAATAGCATATTGCTCTCTTGCCAATAGTTGGTGTAATTTCTGCTTCTCCTCCCATTGTTAATTTCTAACTTTAACACACTGTGGTCTGATATAATGCATGGGGACTACATCAGTCTTTCCGAATTTGTTGAGGCATGTTTTATGACCTAATATGTGGACTATTTTGAAGAAGGTTCCATGGGCTGCTGAGAATAATTTATATTCTGTGGCCTTGAGATAGAATGTTCTATATATGTCTAATAGATCTAGTTGATCTATGGTATTGTTAAACTGTTATTTACTTGTTGATCTGTTTGGATGATCTGTCTAGATATGATAGTGGTATATTAAAGTCTCCTACTATGATGGAATTAGAGTTTATTTCTGAGGGTTTTTTTGAGTAAATTTTGCTTTATGAAATGTTGTTCACTTGTATTTTTTGCATGCATATTTATGATAGTGATATTCTCTTGTTGTAAGAAGTGCCCTTCATTGTCCTTTTTAAATTAATTTTTACTTTGGTTTGGGCTTATCTTCGCTGGTTATTTTTATATTGATGTTATTACTATTTTTATGTTTCTTTTGAGACAATGTCTCACTCTATAACCCAGGCGGGCTTTAAACTGAGAACAATCCTTGGGCTTCAGCCTAATGATTGTTAGAATTGTAGGCATTCTTCATTTATTTTAAAGAATATTATGGCTGTCTTATTTGCCAGATAGCCAAAACATGCCATTCCTTGCATCTCAGGATTTTATGGATTCTGCTGAGGGGTCTTATATAACTGATGAGTTTGTCTTGTATGTAAATTGACACTTCTCTTGCAGCTTTTCTTTACTTAGAATTTTAATTATATATGATGTGAAAATATTCTTTTCTGATCATTTCTATTTGGTGGTTCTCGATGCTCTTGTCCTTGTATATCTATATATTTTCCTCAATTTGGAGGATTATTTGATAGAATTCATCAGATGGGTTTCCTGTGCTTTTAACTTGAAACTCAGCTTCTTCCTCTTTACCAAGGAATCTTACATTTGGTTTTTAGATTATGTCCTTGAGTTTTTGAAAACTGTAGCTGCAATCAATTACATATTCTTTATGATTTGAATGTAATACTTCATCAACTTTGTCTTAAATCCACAGTATTCTGCCTTCTGTTTGATATAGTCAAAGTATGATATTTTTAATTGAGCATTTATTTTAGGAACTTAGCTTTTTACTGACAATATTTTCTATTTTGTTTTTATTTTTCAGAGTTTTATCTCTATAGGTTTTTCATCCAAGTTATTGAATTTCTCATCTCAGTCTTCAATTGATTTATTTACTTTATTCATCTATTGGAATCCTCTTTGAGGTCAGTGACAAGTTTTGAAGCTCTGTTTTTAATTCACTGTCTAGCATTTCAACCATTTCAATATATTTAAATTTAGTTAAGAGAGGTTTCCTCTTTTCCTGTCATTTGGCCCAACACATAATGTTAAAGACCACTGTTATAATGATACTCTACTTTGTTTTATGAGGTTTTGGCAAATATAGAAACTTTAGGCTACTACCTAAACCTGTGAGAAGTGTGTGTATGATTTCCAAAAGGTAGACTAGACAACTCTAGGGTCTTTTTCTCCAACATAGGAGCTTGTTAGCATAATATACAAATGTAAACTTTTCTATGAGAAGTATAGAGACAAGCTAAGAAGCAAAAGCACTCCCACCAATCAAAAGATTGGGAGAATTGATAGCATGTCAATCTCCTGACATGGTCCTTTTCTTACCCAGTATAGTGTGTGTAACCAGGAGGAAGTCCCCCACCGCTGGGCTCCTCCCTTGGGAAAGAAACAATGAAAGGGACCATGAGCTCATTGTTATCTATTATCTGTGAGTTGCTCAAAGGATTAGTAACTATGCCACCTGACTTGGTGCACTGAATGGCCTGCCACAGTTTGGCACCTGCTGGAATGTCCGAAGGACATTGCAGCTGTGGTTCCACAGGTAGACACCAGGGGGCACATGAGATTAGAAAAGGTTTTGAGACGTCCTTAGATTTTAGACTGCTAATCCATATGTTACAATAGCACTGGAGAGAAGTCTGCAGGAAGCCAATGTGCAAAGAGGAGTAGAAAAGACTGTTTTCTCAAATGGTCAAATGCTCGCAAAAGACTTTAAGGTGCAAAACAAGCAGAGTAAAGTTCAGTAAAAGGACCAAAATAAAACTGGAGAAACCGTAAAGAAATGTAGATCTAGGAATGTCTGAAAAATGAAATATTAAAAGCAACAACCTAACAATGTTTGATGAGCTAAAAGATAACACAAACAAAACCTAGAACATTATGAATGAATAAGAGGAATATCAAAAAAATCAGTAGAAACTACTTTGAAATGAATAAAACAGAAAATCTGGAAATTAAAAAATTAACAATTGAACCTAAACATCATGAGAAGGGCTCAATATCAGATTTGACAAGGTGGAGGAAATAATCAACCAGCTTAAAGAAAGATTATTATAATCTTTGGCTCAGAGTAGAAAAAAATAAGAACAAATTAAGGTGTCTAAGGGACTCTCATTATCAGTAAACAATAAGGTGCTCATGGTAATCATAGAGGAAGAGAGAGAAAAGACAAATGCCTTAATCTAAAGAAGAATAAATAACATAAATCTCAGAAAAGCAATGGACATATGAATTCAAGAGACTCGGATCATTGCAATTAAGATAAATCCAAAGAGAATTGAGCTGAAAAACACTATATGAGACTGTCTAAGTTCAAAGAGGAAAAAGAACCTCAAATGGAATGAGAGAAAATCAGCTAATTTCACCCATTCAGTTTTCATATAATTAGAGGATTTTTCAGCAGAAATATCCCCGTAAATTAATGACATATATAAAGACTATACCAAAGGTTTAATGGATATGAAGTTCCAAATTTGTAAGATGAGAAAAATTTAGAGTTCTTTCCATAACTATATGAGCATGCTTAGAGCTATGGGCCCACATATTTATAACTGGATCATGTAATCAAACATAACTTCACTGGGGGTGTCAAACAAAAGCATTAAATTAAGAAGGGGGTAATGGGGAAACAGTGTGAATGAGAGAGGTGGAGGAAATGAGATCAAAATGCATAATCTATGTGTCAAAGTGCAAAAATAAAAAATATAACAAATGGTCCCATAGTTAAATTTATGTTACATGTTTTACTTTAAATTGAAACTTTAAAAGACCTATTTGATGCTAAGAGAATAAACAAAAATGCATTCAAATACCCACTAGGAAGATTCAGTGTATTCTGGGCTACACAAACAAGTCAGAAAAACAGGCATTTCCAGTCAGAATAATCATTGTTGGTCAGGAAAATATAGGGAGGCCTGAGGGAATTTAATGCACAAAGTGAAATTTCAGTTGTCTAGAAGAAACATCAGTATTGTAAACTGAGATGTTACCAGAGAAAATGTTTCAGGCAGGCAAAGGGTACATGTGGGTCAGACATTCAGATAATTCTTAGGCAATGATACAATAGCCCTGCATGAAGGTTGACACAGGAGAGATCAGTAAAGTGGGATATTTGAGGGGCTTGAACAGCTTAAGAGTGAGAAATTCATCCTGGGGTCAGAGAACGAACAATGGAAAGATTCTGCAGAGAGTGTAAAGCTCAGGTATATTCTTTAGGAGAGCAAGAAAGCATGGAGAACTGGACATGAAACATGGCTGATGCAGCATGAAGAAGGGCTGGAAAATAGGGTGAAAACAGATCCCCAGCAGAACCTTGCATATGTTCATTGATGGGTTAGCGAATATGAAGAGAGTTTTAAGAAATTTTCCCTGGCACAATAGAAATTGGTGTTACACACAAACACAGTTGCCTTGGAAGACATAAGGCACGTTTAATCTCCACTGTTCTTTAAAACAGTTTCCCCTTAAATGGTCTCCCTGACTCTGTTTTTGTCCATCAAAGCCACTTTTCTCTACGTAGCAGGTGGAAGTAAATTTTTTTTTGGAAGTAAATTTTTAAAATCAGAAACTACATCATATGCGCTTCTGATTCAAAAACTTTGTTGTATCTATCGATCCGTTTAGAATAAAATTTCTGACTGTGAACAATGCCACTGTGTGTTGGACCCCTGTAAATATCTCCCATGTGATGGTCTTTTTTTTTTTTCCTTCCTTATACTTCAAGTACACAAGGCACCTTATGACTCATTAGTGATGTCAACCCTGGCCATGTTTCTGTCTTAACTCTGCCCTGAAGCACACCTCCTCCATATCTCCACAGGATCACTTTGTTAGGATTTAGGCCTCAGCTTACTAAATAGTACCTCTTCAAAAATGCCTCTCTATGTAGAATTCAGACACTCTGCACTTAAAATCTTACTACCTTTTTCTGATGATGTGAAAGACTGTATGCAGAGCCATATGGGATTGTAGCAATTATTGATTTATTTATTTTCTATCCCTCCCTACAGTAAACTAACATCCTTAAAATATGAGTCTTATATACTGTCATATCCTATAACAACATTTGGTTCAAAAATGCCACTTAAACAGCAAGAAGCAGGGATTGAGGAACTGAGGTTGGTGAAAAATACTGTAAAAATGTATAGGAGGTTATTATGCTGGATGCTTCATTTGCATTACATCTGAACTCCTTACTGCCTAGAAATTGAAACTCAGAGATGTGAAGTAGCTTTTACACAGCCTTAAAAGTAGAAAAGGGAGGTTCTTGTCCATATTGCTATAAACTTAACCAGCACAGAACCATACTATGAACTCCTGAAACACCCTGAAATGTTACCCATGTGAATCTGAGAAAAGGAGGGATCCTGGGATTGTTTGATTCTGACTCTCACTCTAACCTATTAGGACAAGATCATTTGTCCCATTAGTAAAATGTTACTTTCTATGTCAAGGAAACCCGATTGAAGGAATGAGATCCTTCCCACACTATACAGACCAGAGGAAGACAGCCTTGGCTCCCAAGGTGCTCAAGGGAAAAGAAAAGGTTCATTGACTTAAGCAAAGAGCCTAAGAGAGGATCTGAATACAAGACTGTGAGGGATGAAGGCCAATTTAACCAATGCCGCTTATTCCTTTGCCATGGTGAGTCTGCGTTCAGCCTCTTAGTGCTCAGATCATACCAGCTAGGCAGATCTTGGACAAAGTAGGAGGAAGAATGTGGTAACTGTGGTCTGAGACATATTTGGTTCTAATATAGGCATAGAAAGACGAATTACCATGTCCTGAAGGGGGTGTAGGAGTGACAGAAATGAGTGAGGATAAACCTGCAATGTGGGATCTGGTTACTCAGGCCTGCTTCGGGGATTACATGAACAAAAGCTCCTCCAAGAGGACTGAGGGAGGGAGGAGCAGTGGATGGGATGACATACAATGAGGGCCCAAGCTGTTTACAGGGATTTGGGATGATTATGTCCAGGATACGATGGAAAGCCACAAACTGGGAGGGGACAGGGTATCTGATGACACTTGATCAGAAAACAAGGCACCTATTAAGAATATAAATGATAGAGAAACAGAGGAAGTGTAAAGGGCAGAGACAAGAGAAGAAAAGATGATCAAACTAATGGTCAGAGGAGTGGAGGATTCTGTCATGCTTGTTGACTTATGTCAGGGAAATCTGACTTTACCTGTAACCATGTGCATGCGGTCAGAGGTAGACATCAAAACATACCAAGGGTTAAGATGTCATTGCATAGCAAAGGTATTGTCTGAGTTATACTAGTCTAAGTTTGGTTCAAATCAAAGTGAATAAGTGATCCCTGCAGAGAGGAGATCTGTGACCTGGGTCCTATTAGCACCATGTGGTACCACCTGGAGCTAATGGCAATTAGTCAAAACAAGAAGCAACAAAGCCAGAAGGTGTCCCTGAGGACTGAGCTCAGGGCACTCTCTGGGGCTCATTATCTATTGTCTGAAAAAGAAAAAGGCTTGGTAGAGACTGTGATAATGTCCAAAGGGCAGAGAGGCCAAAGGAAGACAAGGTATCCACTCTATCAAGTCTATGAGCATTAGAGTCAGGTGGAAGGGGACCTGCTTGGCAAGTTTTGAGAGCAGGACCAGACACTAGTGATGGAGGAGTCTTCCATTCCTGCTGGGTCATCTTGGTCCTTCTTCTGGGATAGACAGCAGGCTTTTAAGGAACCACAGTGTTCATATTGAGGCTTCCCCATGGGGCTCTGGCAAAGAGAGGCTGTGTGCCCATGCTCACCTTACACCCACCCATTCCCCCAGAGCTGGCGCAGCCAACATAACATAAAGACTCCAGCCAACACCAAAGTTTGTGAGGGTCGCTGGGAGAAACCAGGTATTGTGAGTGAACTGCTGAAGGGTGGGGGAAGGGATGATAATCACTGGGAAGGAAGTTGAAAGATGAGAAATGAAAGAGAAATGGATGTGAAATGCTTCTCCTCTAAGCCTGGAAGTAAAAGAAGATGATAAAGAAAAGATTCCTCTTAAACTGCTCTTTCAGTTTTTGAAGAATTAAAAATTAGAGGAGTTGAGAAGAGTGGGGTGATAGATAAGAAATGTACAATGAAAAGATACACAGAGAGATATGAGGCCAGGAATATAGGCAATGAATGGAATTTTTGTATAAGCAGATACCTCAGAACATCTCAGGAATTCAACAATCTTGTGTGATGGATAGACACTTATAGAAATCAAAATCATAAGACAGTTTTTGTGTTCAAATAGCTCAAAACCTATTAGGGAAGCATGGAGAGGGCTGAATAGCACGCTGTTTTCTGCTGTGGGGATGTGTGGAGCCACAGGGAGCCAGTGGAATGGGAGTCCCGCATCCAAAGCAGAGCTGTGCAACACAGTGCCTAAAGGATCAGGTAGCATGAGTCTCAGTAAGGTTCAACTGGTTTCTGATATGGAAACTGGAAAGAGGCAGATATAGCCATATGTACAAGGGCAATTCCTATGAAGTGGCATCAGTATAGGGATCTGGTAAATAGACAACGGAATGCCAGTAAAACATCACTTGGAGCAGACTTTGCTCATCCATTTATGGCCAGTGGATGTCTCGAACATTGTATCATGTAATTTGGCCAACTAACTGATGGCTTAAAGCCCTGAATGGGAAATTTGTGGAATCTTGAAATTTCAGTCTGAGCTGATTTTCTGCACTCCTTGCCCCAATAAAACCTGCCAGGGATCTCTTCTCCAGGTTCTTCAGGGGAAAGGTGCCTCCCACAGAGGTGAAGGCACAGCATAAGGCATACTGTGAATATGAAGTGACACAGAACCGTTTCCTGATTTGATATTGCAACCCCCCACAGAGATCAGACTCTAATAATATGTGAGCTAATTATTTACATTTAGGATCTATAACTTAGCTACACCTCTATCGTCCCTAGAGTGTTTTATGTTCAGGTAGGATGCTACACTTGCTTCATATTCTGTCGTTTATGCTTGCTATATGCATAAGTGTTTTCTTGTATCCATAGTTTTAGTGGACTTGATTTGATCTCTTATTTTGTAAGGCTGTTTGTGTTTGGCACAATCCTTATTAATGTGAGGAACACGGGGGCCTCATGGGAAATAAAGGGGAAGTTACTGCCTTGGAAAGAAAGTCACTGTCTTACCATTGCTTTCTGTGCCAGCCTACCCAAGCTGCCTCAATTCCTGGGGAGTGCATCACACAAATTCTATCACAGTGCTCACATATTAAAGCCATTTTATGATTACAGCTCTTTCCTACAACCAAAGATACTGTCTGGCCCACACTTTATATTGGTCTGCTAAATACCAGGAATAATTTAGATCAAGGGGCCAGTAGCTAGCACTATTTCTGCATACAAACTTTCGTAATAACTGTCATCTTCCAGTGGCTGCTTATTCTTTTATTACACCAGCATCAACTCCCCCGTATGAAAATATCCAGAGATTCAACCACTTACTCAGAACTTTGTGTTTCACATCGTATGAAACTAACAGTGCAGTAAGTGAAGCCTTTGTTATTTAGAAAATGCTGTTTGGTATCAGTAATGTCCTTTAACGATAATTTTCCACTGTCTGTGTTGATTTCTTAAATTCCTAGAAGGCAAACTGTCATTCGGAGAGTTGTTGCTCTTTGTAACATATATGAAAACAATATAAGAATAGCCTAACATGAGATAGCTCAGTGTATACATTGATGATATGGAATGCATGTGAATAAATAGTGCCTGTGCAGGTCTGCATATTGATGAGAGTTTTATGAACCTATAATGGCAGTTATATCTGAAAGTAGGGCTCCTCATTGTCTGCATCAACAGTGTTCTGTACATTACAATTCAGGGTCTGTAGTCATGTGGCAGAATGTAGCATGTAATGAAAACATATGTGTGTGTACATACGCTTTGTTTCCACATCCCTCCCCATCTAGGTGCACATGCCCCACATCAGTACATTGCAGAAGCATTTCTGTCTTAGAGAATAACACGTATTTGTTATTCTGCATTCCTACGTGCGATATGGGAACAAACATACATACATCTGCCTCAGAAATAATTTGTTGGCAAAATATAAGCTCTTTTTAATATATATGTATAAATATATGAGTGTGCATGTTATTGTATTTGAATTTGGATGCATGTATGTGAAATGTGTCATGTGCAGGAGTGTGTGTATGTCTGTTATGGGTAGGCATGCATGTTAGTTAATGAATGTGAGTGCGTTTGGTGGGTAAATGAGCTTCTCCTATACGAACTGGGTGTGAATGGGAAGAATTTTGAATCTTAGGAATGTGTAAGACTGACTCATCCAAAAATTCTCCTATCTGCTATTTAAATTGTCATATGCAAACCTCATGGGCTGGCCACAACAGGCACCTTTTGCTGCCTCCTTTTGGCTTATCTCCTATTGATCACATCACTCTTTTACTGGTTTTTAAAGAGCAGGAAGGTCTGAGATGCCTGTGGGCCTCTGCTTCTCTAGATTGCAAAATCTATAATTCAGATGCACCACCCAGAGTCTAAGCCACACACAGAAACCAAGACCCCACAAATTCAAATTCTTGACAAGCTCTGACCTGAGCCCTTGATGAGCTAATTGTTTTGTTTCTTGGTAGAATCCTTGGGATTTTCTGAACTTACATTCATGACACATCTAGATACAGATGACTGCATTCATATCTTGTCAAACTAGAATCTTTAATTTCTCTCTTTGGTGCATTTTCTACATCATTCAGTATAAGTTGCAAAAGAAACAATGTTTCTTAAATCTAAGGCTTAGTGAGGAAACAAATCTTTCCAAATAAACATACTCCAGGTAGGTTTTTAATAATTGTCTTTTATCATGTTAAGAAAGCTCCTTCTATTTCTGATTTTTTTCTTTTCTTAATATCTTTATTATAAATAAGTATATACATTGTATTAGCAAATCTTGTGAAGGTGTCCCCGTTTCCCTCCTCTCTGTCCTCTACCCACTGGGGTCCTTCCTTGGTGCGCAAACTTCCTCGGTGCAGTCCATAGGTTAGGGGGTATGAACTGTACCAGAGGTAGCCAGTTTTTCTTTTCATTTTTCCTTCCCCCTTGTGTGTTGCTGCTGAGGGGGATGATGTCTGATTTTTTAAAAATGCTATTTTTATTTATTTGTTTGCACATGTGTGTGTTTGGGTTTATGGGTAAACTACTTTTTAAGTGTGGCTTACATAGGTGGCTGGGAAATTGACCCCAGGCAAGCAGGCTTTACAAGCAAGTACCTTTAACCACTGAGCAATCTTCCAAGCCCCTTATAAGTTTTTATTATGAATATGAAGGTTTGTTTATTTGTGTTTATTTGTTGTTGTTGCTAGGAGACAGTGTCTCACTTTGTCATCTTCTTGCACTCATATCCCAAGTGCTGGGGTTGGGTATAAGATTTTGTCTCTTCTCTGTCCATTAAGATTAATGTGCAGAGTGTGTCTTATCTTCTTAAGATGCTGAATTTGACTTGCTAATGTCAAACCAAACACAGGAGTATTTTTCTGTGGTTTTCTTCCTCTAATGCTTTTATCTGGTCTTAGAAACAAGATCACACTACATTCATAGAGTAAGGCCTCATACAACTTTTAATTGTTAAACAGTTTGATCAGTTTTCTGGAATATTTATTCATTTTTAATAGATACTATAATTTACCCCCAAACTATATGACCTTTAGCTTTTCCTTTGTGCGAATGCTTTTTTCTTGCTTTCTTTTTTTTGGTAAATGACTTTCTGTATCTCTTCATCCTAGCTTGTGTCTTTGTAGAATTTCTTCATTTTATCTAAGTTGTCTAACCTCTTTGTATATAGCTATGTTGGCATAACATATGTGTATAATAATTTTGATTCAATAATATTTTGAGTTGATAATATTGTCTCACACTTGACTTTAATAATTTGTATTTCCTTAATTTTTGTTTGAATCATGCTAACTTTTTCTAAATTTTTGCTGATAGTTAATCACTGTACCTCTAATGAGATTATTGAGGTTTTAATCAAATTTGGCCACATAGCACATTTTTATATTTAAATTTTATTTTTATTTTTTGTTTTTTCAAGGTAGGGTCTCACTCTAGCCCAGGCTAACTTGCAATTCACTATGTCGTCTCAGGCTGACCTTGAACTCAAAGCAATCCTCCTACCTCTGCCTCCCAAATGCTGGGATTAAAAGCATGTGCCACCATACCTGACTTTAAATTTATTTTTTAAATAAATTTTAAATCTATTTTTATTAATTAGAAACTTCTTCTATGGGAAAATAATGTTTTACCAATTCCCCTAGCATAACCTATTATATCTCCTCCTTCCCACCCCTATTCCACTGACTATCCTCCTCAATGGGGTTACTGGTATTCACCGAGGGATTATGGGTTATGAATGCAATAGTCAGTGGATGCCTCTGGAAACTCCTTTCCACCCTGCGGTTCTTACAATCTTTGGGCCCTGTTCTGAGTCTTGGTGGGTATAAGAGGATTTTAGTTTTGCACTCTCAGTAAATTCTGGATTTCTGCTTTGATATGTTTTGGGTGTCCTCAGTGTCTGTCGCCAATGCCCTGGCACAGGTTGTCAGGCTGACTGTCTGTTGTGAGATGACCCACCTCTTGCACTTCAGCCATGTGAGTCCATGTGACACCACAGAAGGAACAGCTGGTTAAAGATGAATGCTGCTCTCTTGACCTCATTGGTTTTCAGAACTTTACTTAATTTTCCATCTTTTGGGAGGTGTAATTGGTAAATAAGAATTGTGTGTTGTACATCTAACATATACAACATATTTTTGCATGTGTACATGCGTTCTTATATATGTGGATAACTGTACATGTATGCATGTGTGCATACATGTTCAAGCCAGAGGTCAACATCGGGTGTCTTCTTAAGACTTTCTCCTCGTTATTCTCTGAAAAGGGGTTTCATACTGAACCTGGAGCTCACCAGCTTGGCTTGACTAGGTAGAGTCTGCCTACCCAGAGCTGGTATTACAGGAGAACACCATTATGCTTGGCTTTAATGTAGGTGCTAGGGAGCTAAACTCATGTCCTCATGGTTGAATGCATTTCTATGTACACTGCAAGATGATCAACATCATCAAGCTAATGAATTAACACATGAATAATGTCACATAGTTAGACATGTGCACAGAGTGTGGTGACAATACTTAAGATTGACTTTCCTAGAAAATTTTAAGTACAAAAGATATCCTTATTATTAAATGTATTCATCATGGCATATATTATTTCTCCCTGGCCAATAGCTTGAGGATCACCACCTCTGCATAGTAAAATATTGCCCATCGCTATCTGCTCCTCATCAAGACAGCCAAGGTAACTGATGAGCCTCAGGCCAAAGGAGCCCCTCCAGGAAGCTGGAACACAGCCACTGACTTTGGCCATCTGATCATGGTTGACAGAGCTGGAGGTGTGGGGTGGTCAGAATAGTTTTATACAAGAATACCGTGAACCTGGCTGTTATTTCCCATGGTTCAGTGATCATATTGAACAGGGCTATGTCCTTGGCCTGTTTGCAGAGTGCTGAAGTGGATGCAATCTGCATGGCTGCTTTGGAGGGAATAGATTTGTCTTAATTCAGTCATGCCAAAAAAGATTTTTTAAATTCCTCTTTTTGATTGGATTAAGATATTTCTTATTTTTACACTTATTTTTATTTGAAATGACCATGTTCCATGTTAAAAAATGTGAGGGGGTGGTTTTCAACATAGGATATCACTCTAGCCCTGGCTGATCTGATACTCACTCTATAATACTAGGCTGGCCTTTAACTCACAATGATCCTTCTAAACCCAAAGGAGATCCTTTAATCCCATGATCTCCTGGCTCCTACAAAATTTTTTAATTTTATTTTAAATCTTATACTTTTAAACTTTTCTAAGTAATTGTTTAGGGGTAATTTGTAACCATTACAATGCTCTTGAAAATATCATTTTGTTTTTTCTTTATATAGTACCTGATTTTCATCTCCATCTAGTATAGAATTTTACTCTCTGCATTTAAGGCATTTATCTGAGGGAGGAAGGTATGACTACGGTGTGTGTTCAGCCCTTATTATTCAAACTACGAAGAGAATCTGTATAACGAGGCAACTCTGGGTCTTTTATTTTGGGAAATTGATCAGTGTTAATTATACCAAATGATTTACATAAACAAGATGTCTTCCATTGTTTTTACCACTGTTGTAATTTCCCCACAATTTTCTCCAAACTGAAGATGGTGGGAGAAGCTTTCAAAAGCATCTATTAAGATCTGTTTCATTCTGTTTGAATTTAACATATACAGGACTTTCAAATACAAAATTCCAGAGTGAAATGAATACATACTGGTCCGAGGTTACATTCTGGAGTCACTGGCTTATAATTTAGTTTCAGTCATGATACTAGATTTAAAAAAAAAAAACTACAGGAGAAGAAAAGGAAGAGGGCCAGTAAAGATCCCCCCCAAAATACCAACATATAAATTAAGCAATCCAGGTCTGGAGAGGTGGCTTAGCAGTCAAGGCCTTTGCCCACAAAGCAGAAGGACCTGAGTTCAATTCCCCAGTGCCCACGTAAAGTCAGATGCAGAAGGTGGTGCATGTATCTGGAGTTCTTTGCACTGGCTAGAGGCCCTGGGGTGCCCATTCTCTTTTTATCTCTCTCTCTCTCTCTCTCTCTCTCTCTCTCTCTCTCTCAAATAATTTTTTTAAATCAAGCAGTCCACTCTGAGATGTTAAATTCTGAAAGGTAGATAAGGAAAAGAAGAAAGGGTATTCATAACAGCAAAACATCACTGAGAAATAAATAACCAAATTTAGATCTAATTTAAAAACAAAGTGGCAATTGGTAACTTTAGTGAGAACTGATCAAGTGTACCATATATAATTCTTTAAGGGGTCACAGAAGACAGTCTGCCTGCTGGTAAGAGGAGAAGCCAATATAGGCGTATAGATCTTAGGTGTATACAAATGATGGAGTTAAATTATGGAAAACCACAGAGAGTGGAAGGGTCCAAGGAGTTCAGGTAAAGCATTTGACAAGAGAACTCAGAACATTTAGACAAAAGCTTCCAAGACAAGGTGTTTGCACCTGGACAGGGGCAGCGTACTGTGGGAAAAGGAAGAGCCAGGCTGCAACAGAGGAACCCATGCAAATACTTCATGTAAATATCAAGTAAATCTTTCTAATTACTTTTCAGGTTCCAGAGTTCACAGTGTGACCCTGAACTATGTCAGCACTTTCAGCCCAGGCATCCAACAACAGCGGCAGTTCCATGTCTCCCACTTTCCTGCTGGTGGGTCTTCCCGGCCTGGCAGCTACACCATCCTGGTGGTCAGTTCCTCTTGTCACCATCTACCTTTGCTCTGCCCTGGGCAACGGCACGATCCTCTGGGTCATTACGCTGGAACCCACCCTCCACCGCCCCATGTACTTCTTCCTCTTCCTGCTCAGTGTGTCCGACATTGGCTTGGCCACTGCCCTGATGCCCACACTGCTGGGCCTGGCCTTTGCCAACGCCCGTGCTATCCCTGCCTCAGCCTGTCTCTTTCAGATGTACTTTGTCCATGCCTTTTCTGTCATGGAGTCCTCTGTCTTGCTCGCCATGGCCTTTGATAGGGCCCTGGCCATCTGCAGCCCTCTCCGCTACCCAGCGCTCCTCACCAATGGTGTCGTCACCAAGATCGGCCTGACCATTGCTTTGCGATGCCTAGGTCTCCATCTTCCGCTGCCATTCGTCCTGGCCCACATGCCCTACTGCCACCCACAGGTCCTGACCCATTCCTACTGCCTGCACCCAGATGTGGCTCGCGTAGCCTGCCCAGGGGCAAGGGGTGCCATCTACAGCCTCGTGGTGGTTCTGTCAGCCATGGCACTAGACCCTCTGCTGATTTTCTTCTCTTATGGCCTGATTGGCAGAGTGTTGCAAGGCGTGGGGTCCAGTGAGGATCGCTGGAAGGCTGGTCAAACCTGCGCTGCCCACCTGTCTGCTGTCCTCCTCTTCTACACACCCATGATTCTCCTGGCGCTCATTGACCGCTTCAGGCTGCCCCTGCCTCGGCCTGCGCACACCCTTCTCTCCTATGTCCATTTCCTCCTCCCTCCGCTGATAAACCCAGTTCTCTACAGTGTCAAGATGAAGGAGATCAGAGAAAAGATTCTCAATAGGGCACTGCCCAGAAAAGTGGGCTGCGCTCAGTGATGGAGATGCCCCTCTCTGGTTGGTGAGAGAGTGCTCTCTATTGACTGAGGACTGAGTTCAGCGTGATGACAAGGTCACCCGGGTCCACATTTCGCTATGCATGAATGCAGCTGGCTGTCCTTACAGATGAGAACGTGTGTGTAGGGAAAAACATCAAAACCTAGAGAAAGGAGGTGACCCGCCCACTTCGTCACTCCCTGTTAATGGCATTAGGACGCACTGGATTCTAAGTCTTGTCACAACCATCCAAAAGGAGGGGCAGTTGTCAATGCCCTCACTAAGCTCAGTCAACGAGATGGCTCAGGATGGTGGAGGAATCCAACAGCTACATGTCAGGAAACAGGACAGCGGCATCCTGCCCAGTTGGATGGAGGACCTCCCTCCTAGGTTGGACCTTCTGAAGTATTGGGACTGATCCTTGGGGATGAGCTGAAAGCGGGAGGTACACTAAGTCTCTTTCTTGCTCTTCAGACCAAGGAGAGGCCATCTGACTCACCAGACTGGAAAAAGAATAATTGGACATGTTCATCCTTTAGTTTTCAACATGTTAATCAAACTTTTGAAAATACGCATACTTTGGTTAAAATTATGTGTAATTCAAAACAAAGATGTGTGTGTGTATATATAGAATGCCTTATATAATTGGAATTTTATACAATGAGTATAGAATCATCAGTCTTGACTCTTCCTAAGCAGTGCTATGGTACATTCAAAGCCACAGTGGGTATACTGAGCTTCCTTTTATTGTGACTTTGACCTTGGGCACATGATGCTCTTGATTCAATGTGATCCTCAATGTGCTCAATAGTGTTCATGAGTGGGATAAGAGCAGGGACTTCAATGTGACTTTTCAGTGAAGTTTAACTCACTGCTCTGAGGGTAGTGCTTCCTAATAGGTTTTACCTCTTCAGCCTATTCCAGAATGAGAGACATGGCGAAGGCCTGAGCAAGATCCAGAGCCTGGGGAGAGACCCTGCTGTGTGCACTCCTGCTTCACCTTGGCAAGGATCCTAGAGCAAGAAGACCTCTGAGCACATAATGATGGGTGACCAGTACAGCAAAGACTGTAGTTGGGGTGGTGTGCAGCAAAAATGAACATAGTCCCATGGCTTCTCTAATACACATGTATATGGAGTTTGTCTTATTATGTGATAGTGGAATGGTATCATACATTAATGTCTCTATCTGGGTTTCAAAGAGCAGAACTCCTTCAAACTCAATTGGTATGGACTTAATTCAGCCAATGACCACATAACATTTGATATAGTATCGACAGATTATTTTTTGTTCAACAGTTTCCTACTAATGAGTATTAAAGTTCCTTCTATTTATGACACTCCAAGCAATGCCCCAATAAAAATTCCTGTGAAACTTCCTATGCGTGCTTAAGCTAGTGTTTCTCTGGAATATTACTGCTGGCTCTAAAAGAATGTACATTTTAAAATTTTAAGATTATGACCCTTTCACAAAACACCTTATCCTCTGAGTTTAAATTTTATACTCAAGAGAATATTGTTTCTTTCTTACATGTCTATGAAAATTGACTACTCCAGCATCTACATTCTCATCAATTTTGTGTGAACTGACTCATTTTACTTCTGTTTAAATATCCCTAATAATGAAAAAGAATATCTTTCACATGTCTCCTGAAGATTTTTGTCTCCTGTTCCATGAAGAGACTTTTCATAAATAAAATAACCTTCATCTGTTTTTATTTGGTGTGATATGTTTAAAATATAAATTTTGCAAGTCATCTTTTTATGTCGGTCACATTCTGACATGTATATTTAGCCTTTTAAAATAACCAACTTATAAACAAATATAATTTTTCATGTCCAAGTTTTATTCTTTATAACTTCCTTTATATTTTTGGTGTTTCATATGTTGTCCTTAAAAATATATCTTTAATCTCTGTCCCACATATGGTCTCACACCTTTTTAAAAGAAAATCATTGTAGGGGTTGAGGAGATGACTCAGAAGTTAAAGGTACTTTCTGCTAAATTTGCTGGCCTGGCCTGAATTCCTTAGTACCCACATAAAGCCAGATGTGCAAAGTGGCCCATGAATCTGGAGTGCATTTATAGCAGCAAGAGAGCCTGGCAAAGCCAGACTCTCCCGCTTTCTCTTTGAACTCAGTCATGGAGGTGGATATGGAGAGATGCTGGGGATGTAAAAGTAAACACGTGAAGGAATAAGAACATAAGAATAAAAACATTTAGGACAAGTGCCAGGTTTTCTTCCTTTATGAAAAACATGAGTAAATTGAGATAACATTCACTGAGCTAAGGAATGCTGGAATGGAAGCTAGTTTTCAAAGGGAAAATAATGGCTTCAGACTTTTATAGGTTAAATTCCAGTTGTCCATGAACATCTAAGTAGAGCTTTCCAGTAAGTAATTAGATACAACTGCCTGAACTTCAAGGAAGAGGCCTCAGCTGCCAAGATCATTCTGCAGCTGACTGTGGAAACACAGTCTCAGAGATGAGTAGCCTGGCTTAGGAATTACTTAAAATATGGTTCTGGATGGAAGCTGAAATTACAAATACAGTTCAGTTGTTATAATGACAATACAATACTTTTAAAATAGGAAAATTATACTTTGAAACATTTACCCCTATATAATAATCAGATCTTTCATTTCCTAAAATCAGATCTTTTGTACTTATACTCTTATATTTTCATATTATGGAAAGTCCATCCTTTAAATCTAGTATTTATTATTCAATGAGGAATCTTCATGTCAATTTCAATTAACCATGTTCTTTATGTCCAAAAAGTATTTTTTCCAAATCATTGTAATTTTTTTTTACTTTGAGGTAAATTTGTGTCAGAAATCCCAAATTATACCAGAGTTACCTATTAAATAAAATTGAATTCTCACTAAAACAGAATTCTATGCATATCTGTTTTAGTCAGAATAAAATGCACTCTGATTGGCAAAGTGTTGCAAATATATAAATGTATGCATATATACTCATAGACACATACAGAATTTATTTTACAAATCTTTCAGCATATAGTTACACATTACTCATTTGTTTAAGCAGCTTAATAAAGTTGTTTTGTTAGTAAGCAATCCCATTGAAACTAAAAAAAAATGAAGGCCTTGGAATTATAAGAGAAATTACATTGTATTTTATAATGAATGTAAGACAATAAGCATTAAGTTTCACATGCAAGATTATAGAAAAACTTTTCATTTAACTAGAAATTTTTATTCCCCCTTTCTTTGCTTCCTGTCTTTCACCTCACACTCCAACCACCATAATGGTCTTCCTCATGACATGCCCAGAAACAAAGAACCAAGTGACCATGGACTCTACCTTCTGAAGCATGAGCCAAACAGATCTTTCCTTCACTTGCATTATTTCTGTCAGATATGTGGGCACAATAATAAGAAACGCTAACAAAGATGTGATGGACTCAGTTCTTATCTAATGTGTCTGAACCTGATTCTGTTCATAATGCTGGTGAAAGGGAGATAGGAAGCATTGAGAAGCCCATAGGAGATGCTAATCTTAACTCCTTTGCGGTGGTTGGAGCCCTGCTACCTGTAGAGCTGCCACAGAGCTGGAATTACTCAGGTGCATGTGTTCAGACCCAGCCTCTTCCAGACGCTGCACCCAGGTGTGCTGACTTCTTTTAGATTCAACTCCAGACCCAAATTAAAAAGCCTGGGCTAGATCGAGATCTTACCTCAAAAAACAAACACGAATAATTGTCCATCTCCAAAACGGTCATGGTTTATTTTATGTGTTTCTAAATGTGAATGGTGATAATTGAGAAAACCAAAAGGAAATTCAAACCAGGAGGATCCTGTGAAAAGTTAAAGCTGAAAACAAGACTGAAAGCCTTTCTTCTACAAGAAACAAGGGTATAGACATAAACAAGATGTAAAGCTGGATGAAGCAAAGATAAATTACACAGTGTCACATTTTCACTTTCCTGAGCTATACTAATTCTATCACATATCCTCAATTGGATATCATGTTCTCTATATAACTGGCTTTGAAGTCTTTTCAAACTAAATGTTTGCAAGTAAATTTCTTACTAATAGCTCGCTACTTCCCACAACCTTCAACTTCCATCTCTTACTCTGAGACCCTCTTCAAAATATTTCTACCCTTTTCCCTGTGATTTGCTGTGCTTTCCCTCTAAGCACCTGAATTCCCACTGCCCTTTTCTGTCCCCTTGTTCTATCCTTCCCTTCTACCATAGTCCTCAAGTGAGCTTGACCTATCTGGTCATAGTATCTTACCTGGATCTGAAAAGTAGAGATACCTTTCTACCTGATCCCTAGCCAAGTACATATGTAGGTGTCTCATGGACCTATGAGGAAACCAGAGTCCCAACAGCCCTTGGGACTTTACCATTAGTGTAACAAATTGAAGTTCCCCAGAGTCTCCACACCTCAGCCTGGAATGATTCAAAATAATATGCTAACATCTCCTTTTAATTGTCTTTTATTGTTGGTTTGAGGTAATGTTTTACTCTAGCCCAGGCTGACCTGGAATTCACTATGTAGACTCAGATTGATCTTGAGCTCACAGTGATCCTCCTACCTAGGGCTCCTAAGTGCTGGGATTAAAGTCATGTGCCAGCATACTGTTTTAATTGTCATATTATTTTTATAATAGTTTTCAAATTTTGTTTAATATGGGATGGAGAGATGGCCATATAAAGTCACAAGCTTGCAAAGCCTGAGGTGGACTGGTTTCGATTCTCCAGTACCCACATAAAGGCAGATGCACAGTGGCACATGCATCTGGAATTCATTTGCAGTGGCAAGAGGCCCTTACATACCCATTCTCTCTCTCTCTCCAAATAAATAAATAAATGACATTTAAAAGTTATTTAACCTGTTTTAATTCACACATTAATGGAACTTGGTGTAGTATTGCAACCTCGCATCCACACTGTGCTGATCAAATCAAGGCTAAAAGCAAGAATTTTTTCTTTTACTAATAATTTCTTTTATGAACCTCCAAAGCCTCACATGCATATTTTCATAAACACATTAAAACTATTGCACATTAGAGTCAGTCATTCTTCTGTGTCATAAAATTCCAATAGTCATATCCACTGATGTAAAAAGCCATGATAATGATTGATAGGAAAAATTATTTTTAAAAGTGGCTGGAGAGATGGCTTAGTGGTTAAGGTGTTTGCCTGCAAAACCTAACAATCTGGGTTCAATTTCCCAGTACCCACATAAAGCCAGATGCACAAAGTGATGCATGCATCTGAAGTTCATTTGCAGTGGCTGGAGGCCCTGGTTCACCCATTCTCTTTGTCTGTCTCTTTTCTCTTCTATCTCTCTCTGCTTGCAAATAAATAAATAAAACTATTTTTTAAAATACCTTTAAAAATAGCCCTGAGAATTCAATCTTTAATCCAAAAAAGCATTGAAAAAAATCATCAATTTGTGTGTAGGCTTCTATGGAATAAAACTAATGATACTGCACTTTCTCACAGGTCATCTTTTCCTCAACTACTTAAATTATTAGTCTCTAGTCTTTGCTTCAGATACTCTGAAATTCCACATGACTGTGTCTATGTTTACTTTTGTTTCATTTCTATATTCCTGTTCCTTCATGATGCATTGCATTCTCTACAAAAACTATAGAAAGTTGTGTTTAATTTCTCATTGATAGATACTTAATTCATTTCCATAATTTAACTATATGAATGCAGCTGCTTTAAACACTCTTAAGCATTTGCTCATAGGTATTTCTATAGCATATATGACTAAAAGTGGAACTACTTGGTTTAAAGGGAACTTGTCTTTATTAGAAATTTGAATTACTAGTGTGTTTTATTCAGTGTGTGCATTTTCCAGGTGTTCAGCATGCTGGTTAATAATTACTGTTGTTACAATTGCCTATTCTAATGAGAATATACTGACACTTCATCGTGGTGTGACTTTCCCAATGAATAACAGTGTTTTATAACTTTTCTTCTGTGCATTGGCAATTTTTTCACCTCTCTTTGTGAAATGTCTACTTAAAGTATTTGCATGTATTGTATGCCTGCTAATTTGTGACCCTTTCTTTGTCAGATCTATGTGTATGTGAGTACTGTTTCTGTCTATTGCTCGTACTTGCACTTCCACAATGGTATCTTTTGAAGTAGAATTTTCTAATTATTGAGATTACTTTTCTCTCCTGAGTTTGTTTTTCTGTCTCTCTGTCTGTTTGTCTGTTGTTTTGAGACAGAGTCTCCTGTAGCTCAGGCTGCCCTCAAGCTCAGGATTCTTCTACCTAAGTCTCCCAAGTGCGAGGAGTATATCAGCATTAGTGGCCTTTTAAAAATTTGTACAGGAAATATCTATTTACTACAAATTCATGAAAACACTATCATATTGATTTTCTTTTAAATGCATTATTTCACAAAATATTTCACAGTGAGATGGAATTAAAGATGCATCTTGTTACTTTTTTCATGCAGCTATACAGTCATTCACGCCCCATTGAGATGGTTTTGTTGAACTGAATCACAAGAAATCTTACATGCTTAATTAATTAATTTAACTGAAAATTGAGAAATATTTCCAAATTCATCAGTGTTTTGTCAATAATGAATTGGTTTATCTCTACATAAACACAATTATACCGACACACTATATGGGCCAATTGAAATTAATGATTTTAAAAATACCTACCTAGATGAATAGCTTCAACCAAATTGTATTTGTGTGTGTGTGTGTGTGTGTGTGTGTGTGTGTGTGTGTGTGTGTGTAGTGAGCCTGTGTATGTGCCAATGTGGAACTTTATACACTTACCTGCAGAAACAGATTGTCCTCAGGTGTCTACTCCATCAATCTTCTGCCCATTCTTATTTAAACTGGAGTCTCTTACTAATCCTGGGGCTCACTGTTTGTTTCTTTGTTTGTTTTCCCACAAACTCCAACAATTCTTGGGTCTGATCCCCTACAGGATTACTGGTACAGACACACAGGATCAGCTATTTCTGTGGGTCCTGAAGATCAAAATCAGTGGCCTCTCAGGTCTTCCAAAGCTCTCATTCTTACAAAGAAAGTTCTCTTGACCACTAATACATCTCTCTAGCCCTCAAACTGTAATTAAAAATACAATATCCCACATTGAGCATACATTTTTACAACTGAAGACCTGGAATAGTTGGAACTGTCATCATTGTTGCATTGTCTTGCTGGCCCTGTTACAACAAACTAGCACAATCGGAGTAGCTTACCTAACAGGAATCCATTGTGTCCCACTTCTGGAGGCCACAAGTCCAAAATCAAGGTGTCAGTAGGGTTGGTTCCTTTTCTTGGTCTTGAGGGAGAATCTGTTCCATATCTTTCACAGAGATTCTCCTGGCTTGATGGAAGCTGTTGTAGTCAGTCACGTGTTGGTGGGATAAATCTCCAAACCAGGCACAATTTTGGGGAGGAAAGTATTTATTGAAGTAACAGACCCAGGGGAAGTTAAAGAAAAAGGCTGGCTCCCTTTTACTGAAGCAAGCAGAGAGAGAAACCCACCACCAGCACCTCAAGCAAGCAAGCATATTGTAATTCACAAAAATGCAGAACTGCCAGACTGGGGTTCAGGCTTTTCTTTTGCATATCTATCCCTAGCATTTCGAATCTAATTTAGAAAGGGCATCAAGACCCCAGGAGGCCAGGCCAAAGTGACACTTCCTCCAGCCAGAAGGCTGAAGACAATTTACAATTTTAATAAGTTCTATTGGGGGACATTTACTCAAAACTACCATAGAAGCCTTTGCTTATAATTATTTTTTTTAAATATTTTATTTATTCATTTTTCAAGCAGAGAGAAACAGAGCACACCAGGGCAACCACCTTGTGGGTCTGGCACATGTGGGTACCAGGGAATTGAACCAGGGACCTTAGGCACTAGAGACAAGTGCCTCAACCGCTGAGCCATCTCTCTAGCCCCTTTTGCTTATAATTCTTCACCTTGACCTCTGCCTTCCTGGCCTGCCAGAAATTCTCACTGTGCAGCTTTCTGTGTCCAAAATCCCATATTGAGGTAAACACTTCAGTCGTAATGTACCAATAACAGATAAAAAATCCAGAATGTTCTCAACTGAAATAATTATATCTATAATGATTATTTCTAAATTAGACCACACTCTAAGATATAGGATTTAAAGGATTCAACATACTAACTTGAGAGTAACAAAATCATTGCATAATAATTGCCTAGTCGTGGTCCATAACTTTTCTTATCTCCTATGACAGCTAGGTCTTTCAGTTCACTGGTAACATAAATAAGAATATTCTAAAGGGAGAAAGAGGATAGACCTAGATATTTTTCTCTAACCAAATTAGGTTGGATATGAAGGTGGAGAGAAAACTGAAGAGCCCCAGGCTTCAGTGTGTAAGAAGAAAGAAAGCAGGTGAAAACTGTTATAATCCTGCAGTTCAAAGAAAGAATGTTCATTCCTACCAAGGCATGGTAGCACACTCCTGGAATCCCAGCATTTGGAGGGCTCACTGCCCTGGAATACACAGATACAAGCTAAAAAAATATATAAGATTTATTTTAATATCTTATTACAACAGCTTGTATCCCAAGGGAAAGTGGAAAGTAGCAAACGACTTTTAGTATAGTTTTAAGAATGGAGCTGAACAATATACTTAGGGAGGTAAATATATTATCATTTATTTTTAAAATATTTTATGTATTTGTGAGAAGAGAGATATTCCTTTTGTTTTTATGAATTTTTAAGTTAACATAAAACAATGAGTTTCATTTTAAGTTTTATGTGTATCATTCCACTTTTCTCATATTTACCCATTCTTTGCTTTCTGATTCCATTTCAGATATATGTTCACAGAAATATTCCTTATCTAAATGCATATACATATTCATTATGTAAGTAAATGTGCATATATATTTGCATCCAACACTGTGAAAACAAAGAGAAGTGTCAAAATATGTTGAGAATCTCCAGAAGTACAATTAAGGCACTATGAATATTCAACTGCACCATCCTGTTTATTTGTGTAGTTGTTTCTTGCAGTTGCTCAGTAACACAGGCGTAATGAGGGACAGTAATATTATGAATGCTAGCTGTATTGGAAAAAGAGTTTCTAAGGTCCTTTAGTTAAGTGCACTTGAAATGAGATTTATACAAAGGAACCGAAAAGATTTATATGCATATACATATATGTATAACTATATGCCATATACATTACTTAAATTTATAAAAATATTTGTATGATTGTCATATATTTGCAAATATTTGTATGCATTAAATAACATGTCTAGTGCGGTGGAACATAGGATGAGGAAAAGAACTAGAAAGATGGGATGCTATCGCTATTCAGAGAACTAACATCACTGAGCTGTGACAAGGTCAGGCCACTTTCAATACATCACTCACTGAGGCATTGTAGACATAAAGGTCAAAAGAAACGAACATGTAAGAGCTGTGAAGTTGGGCATGTGGACAAGGTTTACACACAGAAATACTAAATGTCCCAGGATTCTCACGCTGGTTTCAACTATCTTTTCTCCCACTTTCACTATCCTTGTAATGTAAAAATCACAGGCTGGAATAGTTTCCAGTTTATGATAACCAACCACTGGATTTTCAATAATACCAAAACATATGTCTTAATAAAGCCACATTTCTCAGTCCCCAATTCATCCTGCAGAGGTACCAACATTGGAAGAACAAAGCTATGAGGGCCATATGGATGATCACACACGAAGAGATTAAATTTAGCAATCCACACATCTCACAGCCAGCTGTCCTGGAAAGCCCAAAAGGAGTGTGGCTGCTCATTTCCCTAAAGCCTTCATATCATGTAAGTTTGATGTACCAGTGGAATTGTGGACTGGGGAAATGTCAGGAGGTGAGGAAACACACGTCCTATCACTACATGTCACATTCTATTTGGAGACTAAACTTGCAACAATCTAAAAAGGGGGAGAGAAGAAAAGCTGACCTTCCATTTTCATTACGTTGACAGTATGCTTATACATTAAAATTTACTTCCTTATTCCATACTTCAGGTAGACATTCAGATTATCAAAGCAATGTTTGCAAACGTAGCACACACTCATAAGTCGCAACACACCTGCCTGCATATGCATTCAAACCCTCTGCCTTTACATTTATGTATACTCAGAAGAGAGGAAAGGTAGGGGTTAATGTCTCTAGCTTCTGTACAAATCTCAGAGGAAGTCAATGTCAATAGGATATAGTGAGAAAGGGACCGAGAATTAATTCTCAAGGGGAAGAAAATGCCAGCATAATTGTTTAAATAGACCTTCTTCTATCTCTGCCCAAAACTGAAACCTGGTAGCTTGTGAGAGCTGCTTGTGTTCACGGTCATCTGTGCCAATAAGAGAAAGCTTCAGGGTGAGTAATTGCTGAGCCATGGGCACCTGTGCCCTTCACAGAGTGCAGTGGGACTCACAGCCTCTAAGAAGCTGCAGGCAGGACAAGGCATGTGTGAGCTTGAATTCCAGAGATCAAGTAGCACTGACCATTGTGATGGGGAGAAAGAATGGTGACTCTCACTGGGCCCTCCAGGGAGACCTAAAAAGGTAGGAGCAGTGCTCCCCTCACAAGGCCTCCAGGACAGTGTCCTCATGTGCTCCAATCTGTAGCTCTAAACTCAGTTGTAGATACCCTAAAGTGACAAAGAGATCTAAGGTTCCCTCCAGCTATTCCTTAGTAAGGTCTTATTTTATATTTTACCTTTTGCAAGTTTCCACAAAATTGCCAATTCTACACACAAATAATTCTTCGTGTTGGGAGGAGAGCATAGGTTCAATACAGTCAGTGGGTACCATGGCTACATTCAATTCCATATCAATAAAAGCTGACCTCTATCCAATTTGAGGACATAGTTCTTACAACTAAATTTTCTCAAACAAATTTGACACATGAACTTTAAATGTCGGATTTGATTTTATCTTAAAAGTTGGATTCATTTCACTATGTGTTATGACAGTAACAACCTGTAAAAAGTAACAAACAAAACATTTTTAATAGTGAGTTACAGGAGACATTATGTTAGGAAGAGAACAAGTGATAGAAGTTGAGAGAAAAATGTCATCTCAAGGAAAACAACACATGCCCAGAAAAGCCAGGGGCCATAATAAAGCCTAGTAAATTAACTGTATTCCAGGGTTCAAGTGCACATGGGTCTCCAATCAGAGTATACATTTGTGCAAACCCCCTTCATATCAGCCTTTTCACAGTGTGCAACAATCTCTGCCTGTCCAGCCAGGGAGTAGGGGGGCCCCACTTATTTATTGCCATCTAAGCTGGGTGAGCTATCAGGAGCTCTGGCTGTGTGGTGGTTTGCTAAGACATAGATTGAATATGTGATAAGTCTTTTAATTGCAACTGTGCATAATGCGAGATTGTACAAAGTCAGCAATCCATTCTACATACCATTAGAGACCAGCAAGCCCACTGAGAAGTGGTACCTCTAGCCAGCTTCTTTCCCTCAGTCTTTACAGGGATGGAGATGGTCTCTATGTTTTTATAAGACCCAGAGGTTGATTCCCAAAGAGCTAAAAGTGACATATAAGCATCCAGAGACAGGTAGGGAGGAAGCTTGGCTCCAATAGGATATTTAAGACTGAGAAGATCATACCAGAGAAAAGAAGACCACATGCAAACCCCTTGCCCAGATGATGAGTGCTTGGGAATTCTCACCATGCTCTCCAAAGCAATATTTGTTTATTAGCAAACTTACAGTCATTATCTATATAGGGCAGTAAAGTTTCCAACTTAGAACATGAATACTGGGTCCCATTTCTCTCAAACTAGTATAAATATGCAGAAATTAAAACAATGTTAGGTATACTTTAATCTTGATAAAAACTAATTTTGGAACCATTTGGCTTGGTAAATGAAATATGTGTTAGCTCCTATAGGTGACTTGTTCATGGGTATTTGATATATTTTTAAAATTTATTTATAGTTAATAAATACTTTGTATGAGCACGTCTTGTGGTGGTACCCCCATTTCCCTCAACCTTATCCCCAACCTGCTGTGGCCTTCCTCCATGGAATTGCTGGACCAGGCCATCAGGTAGTGGGTTATGAATTGTATAAGAAGTAGACAGTTTTTTTTCCTTTGTGTGTTGTTGGTATTTTGAGTCTTTTTTAAATAAGGATGAGAACTGAGGTTTTCAAAAAAAAAAAAAGAACACAGTAAGCAAGACTAAGTAGAGAAAAGCTGCTGAGCAAAAACCAAGTGAGAGACTCTGAGTAATTCACACTGAGGAAGGTGCAGCTTTCAGTGGAATTCAAATAGGCCTGAATTCTGTGTACATCAAGCACAGACAGAGAGGGGTTGGCTCTTAAATTACAATGGCAGGGGCCAAACTCTAGAAGGAGAAAGAAACATAAGTGGCTTCTAGGTGTGGCTCCAAGTAGGGTAAAGCCAGCTCTGTTGGGACATTTAAAATGTTGTTAACCAATCTATTGGTTATTCCCATGGACAAAGATACATTAAACAACTACTTTGCACTAGGCTTGGGTATGACAGGACAAGAAACATTTCAAAGCTGACTTTCTGTAAAATATAATGTAAAATAGTTATGAACTTAGCTTTAAAGAAAGAAGTTTGCTTACCTCTAACCTAGAAGGGTGCATACACAGAAGAAAACATGTGTAATTACAGAAGTGAAATTTTTCAGTTAGATTTGTTGAGGCCAAAACCCTCCTGAGAACCTTCCCAAAGTGCAAGCTGATTCGATGTCATTACAGAGATGTGGTCCTTTAAGCTTTTCACTTTTCCTGCCCAAAAGAAGTGAAGTAAACAAACCACAGGCAAGACTAAATTAGTAGTAAAAATGGACATGATTGACTAAGACATTACTTTCTTTTTTTTTCTTTATTGTTCATAATGAGTTACATTGTTTAGTGGGCCAACCATGAGTTGTTATCCCCAATTTCCCGTTGCTCCCCTCCCCTATCCCCAGTCAGCTGTATATCCTCCTCCGTGGGCCTTCTGGATCAGTCTTCGTGGTAGGGGACCATGGATAGCTCATTCTTCAGCCAGGCTCTCATGTCTCAAGTGTGTAGTTACTGAGGGTTGCCTAGTCTCTGCTATTCTCCCCCACCACGGCTCTCACAATCTTTCAGCGGTTAAGACATTACTTTCATAACATATTTCTGAAGCCGGGCATGGTGACACATGCCTTTAATCCCAGCACTTGGGAGGGAGAGGTAGGAGGATATCACGATCAGTTTGAGGCCAGCCTGAGACTACATAGTGAATTCCAGTTCAGCCTGGGCTAGAGCAAGGCCATACCTCAAAAAATCATATATATATATAATTTCTAGTAATATAATTTATTGCCATGGAAAAGAACTGGTTTTTCAAAAGTAATTGCATTTGAAACTAATATGTTCGTCCCTTGTAGAATGATGGGTGTGAATAATAGAAATGATTTGCATTGTGTCTATGTTGTAATATTTAAGTTAGTTAAAAAATTGAAGAAATTATCATGGTTTAATATAAACAATGAAATCCTTCAAAGGATTTAAAACTAACAGACGTGCCTTTTACCACCTACAGAAAATAGATTACCTTCCTTACAAAGAACATAGTATTCATCCATTCATGCTGGCTGCAGGGAACACTTCTCATCCCTTATTCTTCTTCTTGGTTGGAATCCCAACACTGGAGAAGTACCACTTTTGGATTGCCGTTCCATTCTGTTTCATGTATGCTGTGGCAGTAGTTGGAAACATCATCATTCTGCATATAATCCAAACTGACCACACCCTGCATGAGCCCATGTTCCTCTTCCTGGCGATGCTGGCTACCACGGACCTGGTCCTTTCCTCCTCCACCCAGCCTAAAATGCTGGCCATACTGTGGTTTCATGCTCATGAGATAGAGTATCATTCCTGCCTCATCCAGGTCTTCTTCATCCATGCCTTTTCCTCAGTGGAGTCTGGAGTTCTCATGGCCATGGCCTTGGACCGCTATGTGGCTATCTGCTTCCCCCTCCGACACTCCAGTATCCTGACCACATCTGTAGTGGTCAGACTGGGGGCAGCTGTGATGGTGAGAGGGTTGCTGTGGGTGAGCCCCTTCTGCTTCATGATCTCTGGGATGCCCTTCTGCCCCAACAATGTCATTCCCCAGTCCTACTGCGAGCACATGGCTGTGCTCAAGTTGGTGTGTGCTGACACCAG
>PVHP010019483.1:0-31843 GCA_004024765.1 Zapus hudsonius
ATGTATTTCAACCAAAACAACATATTGCAACTGATTGAAATTGAACACAGAAGCAGATATTTTTGGAAAATCCAGTATCTATTGAGATAGATGGAGTGCAAAGTGTAAGACAATGGTTCTCCTCCAGACAGTGAGAGTGTAAGACAATGGTAGTCTTCCAATTAAATTTCATTTAAAAATAGTACTTATGTTGACATTAACTTTTTGAAATATTCCCTTCTCATATATAATAAATAATGCTTTGTGCACAAGCCTTAAACAAGTTTTTTGAGACATTCAACAACATTCAGAAGAAAGGAATCCCAAGACCAACCTATTTGAGAACTTCTGACTTGTACTTATTTTGCTGCATGATGATCTCCTTGCAAGTAAACACTGCATCTTATTTGTATCTATAACTATGCTCAGTGCCTAGGACATATTAGATACTACTTAGACATTCACTAAAGAAATGAATGAATGATTTATTCAACTTTAATATCTGAAATTTTCTTGCATTCTATGATGGAAGCCAAGAAAAACTCCAGCAATTATAGCATCCAGATTGTGGTGAAACCATCAAAGACTGACCTCAATAAGGTCAGATTTTTCTAAAGTGGCACAGGACTTACCCTTAGCCTCTCACTTTTAACATGTCCTGCCTTACACATCCCGATTCGGCTCATCAACCTTCCGTCTTCCACTCTTTATCTTTGTCCTGAGCGTTCAGAGATCCACCTGTGAGCGCTCAGAGTAGTCCCCTGAACCTTGCAGGCAAGCTCCAGCCAGGGAGAGCAGCATCTCTCTGTCCATTATGCCAAAGAACCATTCTGTGCAAATCCTTTTTCTTGACTCTGCAACAGTTATCTCTCTGTGTGTCTGCCTTCCTTGCTAGACTGTTAGCTCACACTGTTTTTTTCATCCACAGGACCATCCTTAGTGTCTGACACATAATGGGTGCTTTAAATGTGAATTAAACTGAACTGAAATATTTTCTATCTATGAAGTTAAAACAAAGTGTGATTAAGTAGTTATCTCCCACAATGAGCTATTGATCAAAGTGACCTACATCGTCCCTGAAATAAAAACTTTTGTCACAGCTCTTGAATACACACTCCAGGCAAAAGATAAGACCTGATTGCTGAAGATTCCACAGACCGATATCACACACACTGAGAGACCCTGATGAATCCAGAAACGAAATCAGCTCCCAGAAGAACAGCCTAGGTAATGCCAGAAGGTGTTACGCCAGCTGCCATGGGAACAAGACCAATGATATCCTGAGAGAGCAGAAGGCATCTTCAAGTTACACCCACCGATGGCCTGAGAGTGCAAAACACATTGCTACATGGCACAGACAAGCAAGACAAGAAGTGCCCATCTGTGCAATAGTGGCACTCAACCTCCGTGGGTAATCAACAGCTGGCTAATTGGCTATGAGATCCGCTCAGAGGCAGGGAACCCTTGACTGGTAAGGGGACCCAAGGCAACCTTGAATGGGGACCAAGAACTGGATCTCCAAGGGAAAGTCCTCACTAACCATAGGTCTTCAGTAAGGCTACACCTTTAAAAATCTCACCAAACTAGCAATATTTGTCTCAACTGACCAATAATGATCTCACTCTCTGCTGTTTGTATTTTTCAGAAATCAATAAGAACTGTGGACAACTGAATTCCACCAAATGGACGTGAGTTGATGGGGACAGCCAAGCAGGAGACAACCACCTCAAACTCACCACTTAGAGCCCTAACACAACCTCTAAGGAAGTGGAATGATGAGCAAAAGAGCTATTCCCACAGCAAGGCAGATATCCTAGGGAAGGATATGGAGAGAGACACCAAGGATGCCCATAATTGTCCAAAACACAAATTCAGAGACTCATAAAAACCTAATAACTATGCAAAACTTAAACTCACCCACCATGACACAGGGAACTTTGTGGAAGAGGGGGCAGAAAGAATGTAAGAGTCATGGTGTGGGGGGAGAACATCTAATGCATAAAAGGCAATGTCATCCTTGTTTCAGTGGTTTTCTCTAATTTATGATACTGGGCATATTGTTTTGTTAATACATATAATTTTAAGCCAATAAAAATATTAAAAGAAAAACAAAGTATAAGTCAAGCAAGACCCATTTAATTTCATTTACTTTTGTTAAAAACTTATATGAGCTAGCTACAATAGGAGGCACTGGGAATTACAAATATTTGTATTTATCCAAAGAGAGGACACAGAAAGAGAAAGTGAAAGAGATCTGTGAATTGCAAAATATAATAAGCAAATGATATGTACAAGTTTCTACAGGCCCCAGAAGGGGCATACCCCTTCAGAAAATATTGAAAACATTTCACTATAAAGACACCTGCTCAAGTCACTAAGGAACACGTGTGCCCTTAAAGTCTTGGGAAGGGGAAGACATTACACAAATGTCACAGTTATGAGTATACAATTACAAATGGTAAGAAGAGTCGGGAAGAACAAGTCGTGATGAGATATCATTATCAGGGGCTACTTTAGATTAGGGAGAGAAGGGGGGTGGGCAGAGGTGTTTCTGAGCTCTTGGCTTCACTGCTGCAGTGTGGGAGCAAGAGGTGCTGAGATAGCACACTCAGTGTGGAAGGGACATGGCCAGGTTGGTGGGAAAATGTGATTTCTGAGACAGTGCACCCAGGTGTAGAAGGCGTATGACCAGGATGAGGCACACAGCATTTGCCAATTTTGCCAGGCTTGGAAAGAGAGGTAGAGAGCCTTAGGGACCAGAGAGGGGCACAGCAGAGACGCTAGAAGAAGCCCGGAGCTAAGCTCTGAGATTCATCTTCTCTTCTAATATACAGAAGCATGATTCTGGGTGGTCTGCATTCATCTCACATAAGCCTTGGAAAGATAAATGGAGCCTGTTTCCTCAAGTAACTACTGCTAAGAGAAAAATTTTCTTCCAATGTATTTCCCCATCAGCACTTTCCCCATAGGGCACCTAAAACCTTGATTTATCATAAATGTTCACCCAGAATCCACATACAGTAATACAAATGGGGCATATTTAAATGCAACCCCTGGGGGGGAAAAATTGTTGGCAGCGATCACAAACCATAAATAAAGGAAAAAATAGCCCAGCTATGGTTGTTTCCACAAGGAGTAGATGGGCCCCCCTACTCCAGTTACTGCCAGAAGTTAAACCTTAACTCCCGAGGGTCACAGCCATGTTGTGATAGCACCGTGCAGGAGCTGGGAGCACTCACACTCAGGTTGGCCGGCGTACAAAGGAATGCTATCAAAGCCCTATGGCTTGCTTCAGTTGCTTTCTTGTGGATCAAGGACACTGAAGCTGGCCTATCAGCAACATGGGTCTAATTAGGTGAGTAAAATATCAAGAGCCAGGCATCAGCTCAACCCTTATTAGCTCTGGGACTTGGGATTTAACTGGCCACTCATCTTCATCTGTAAAATGGAGACATAAGTCCCAACTATATCGCAAAGTGCCAGCGATGTTAACTGAGATGATGTAAGTCAGATAGCAATTTCAATGGGGCCTGTCTTATCATGAAAGAATCCCACACAGCATTTCCAGATCTTAGCAGAGCAGGCCCGGTGACCAGCCTACCTGCTCATTTTACCTCCAGCTTCAACCACTTGTTTGCCTTGTCATGGAGAGTTGTTCATAAGGAACACCCCTATCTATCTCGGTCTTCTTGCAGTATAACATTCATTTTACAAAGTCTTAGCTCAAACAACCCTGCAAGGAAACAGCTCTTTGCCTTTCCTTACTACTCATAAGCTCTATTGCCCATGAAGATATGCTGACATCTCTCTCTATTAAAATTGAAAATCACTTCCAAAATCTCCCTTCACAGAATTTCCTGACTGCTTCCCTTGCTGCTCTGAACAGACCTTGCAGCTTTGAGGCTGCCCTTCCTGGTTCCTGCAGCCTTCCTGCACCAGCACCCCCAGACCAGAAGTTCCTGGATCCCTTTCAAACACAAACACCTTAAAGGCACGTGTCATGCCTGCCACCCTGAGACTGCACAGAGCATGAAGAAATCACCTGCTCTGATATTTTCCAGCCACCAGCCTTTCAAAGCCAAAGGCTTCTTTGAGAGAAAAGGGATTCTTTCTTACCCAGTCCACAGGGGAAGCAGGATCAAGAAATACCACATCACGACTGTGCTTGGGAAGAAATAAGAAAGGCTTTCAAAAGTATGCATGTGGTTTAAACATGCCTGGAATATGAAATTACTAGAATAATATCTCCCTTGACCTTTCGTGGGACTATCTCAACACTGTGAGAGAAACTACTGAGAACACTGAAGCACTTCTTGAATCCTGCAGACAGCTTAATTGAAGGGGCCTGGGTTTCTAGCAAGTGTTATTGCTTCCTGAGTTCCAAGAACTGGGGTCTCTGAAGTTGACATTGGTTCAGGATGAACAAACCCTGCCCCAGCCCCATAGCACTAAAGGGGAGAAAATACCTGATGTGGTTTTCTTTGGGGGCAGATTGAACGCCCAGGCACCACTCCCCCAGGCCTGCACCTGGCAGGGTGGCAGAGAAGCATGGGCCTCCCATAGTTAGAGCTTGCACTCCATCACTAAACTAGAAAGCAAGCACAGGCAGCCAGAAAGTAACTGATGACAATAAATGGCTGGAACAAACCAACCCGCCATGGGATAGAAAGCAGGGACCAAGGAGAAACATTTGGCCAAGTAGCACTTAAGGAAGGGGCGAGGAGATGGGCAAAATCATCCTGCAGGAGGAGGTTCTCTGGCACAAGACAGTGTCTGAGCAAGAAGCTCAGCTACCATAAGCCTCACGGTCCTGCTTTCGTTCTTGGTGCTTCACCTCTCACCTACCAATGCCAACATCAGCCCCTCAGGTCCAGATTGTTCTGACCCATGCAAAACTGCAGGTTGGCATTAAAGAGGAAATTGAAAAGAAAAAAATTGATGTAACATTGCCACTGAGGATAATGACAAGCAAAAGATCCACAAAGCTTTCGCAGGCATTTTTCTGTTCTCATTGGTATTGGTAAGGGTCTAGTTGGGAGGGAGCTTCTATTAAACAATCTGTTATTTTGTGATTATTCAAAAGAACTTTACTATATAAGTCATGTAGGTAGAATCATAGAGTATTTGTATTTCTGGAACTGACTGATTTCATAGCATAATGTCCTTGAATTTAACCCATATTGTTACAAACAGCAGAATTCCCTTCCTTTTAAAAGCTGAATAGTATTCCATTGTGTGTAGATATCACAGTTCCTTATCCATTTATCTGAGTAAGAATATTTAGGTGGTTTCCACACTTGGGCTATGGTAAACAGCATTGCGATGAATGTGGCCAAATTCATGGACTCGTAGAGTGAAATGGTGTTTAGTGAGGGCATGGGGAACAGGTCAAAGAGAAGCTTCTGGTCACCAGGTATAATTTCAACTAAGGAAGATGAACAGGCTCTAGAGATCTGGGATAGGACATGGTAATTAGAGTTCACAATAATGTCTATTCACTTTAAAATGTGTAATGAGGGTAGATCTCATGTTAAGTGTTCTTGCAAGAGTGAGTTAAAAAATAAAACTCATCACATTCTATTGTTACCATCTTTCTTGCTAAATTCTAAGTATCATAAGGATTGGAACTGTGTCTACTAAGGTTATTTCCATATCCCCAGCACCAACATTCCCATGAAGCTGATCACATAAGTGTAACTATATAAAACTTTATTAAAAAACTGTCAACACTGAGCACAATCACAGGAGAATGGAGCATAGAAAAATTATAGTCCATTCTCGTATAGAAGTATGCAAAAATCCTATCCAACACATGTAATTGTTTAGCCCTCATGTAGTGGCTGTATTCCTAAGTGTGTTAATTCATTCGGGATGCTATAACAAAATACCACTGACTGAATGGCTTACAAGTAACAGAAATTTATATATCATAGATCTGGAGGCTAAGAAGACCAAGTTTAAGGAGCCAATGGATTCCATGTCTGAGAAGGGCCCATTTCCCATTTCATGGATACAAACTTTTACTGTGTACTCACATGACTGAAAGCTAGCTAGATTCCTGGGGCCCCTTTTATAAGGACAGTAATTCCAGTCATGAGGCTTGTCATCAGAACTGAATCACTTCCCAAAGACCCCACCAAATATCAAGATAGCCAAATGGTATCACTTTGGAGTTAGGATTTCAACACAGAAACATTGTGGAGGACACACACATTTAGACCATAGCACTAAAACCTCACATTTTTAGAACTATATTATAAAATGAATTATTTCAATGGAAAGCATGAAAGACTCCCTTTACTAATGTTACTTTCTATAGGAAATTCAATATTTTTAATTTATAAAAGTATAACTGTAGTGAACAATCTATCCTTTGATTTTGTTATGAGCTTAAGTAAAGGCTCTCCCTATACCTTCTGCACTGTCACCCACCCAGGACTTCTTAGACACACTCACCCACATTATCACCCATATCAGACCACTTTCCTTCTTTCTTGTTCTACTTCCATTAGGACGTTGATGACTTCAGCTGTCACCCTTGTAGCATGAGGCTATTGCTTTTGTCTGCTAGCACCTCTGACCCTTTTCTGGCAACAGACCTGATCCTAAGGTAGGGAGACTCTGGCGTGAGTAAAGCCTATTCCTGTTGTGTTGGCTCACTCTCCACTTCAGCAATGGGTCCAAGGAGTGAGAGCTAGTCAAAATACCTGAATCCATTCCAGTAAAGAGAAAGAATGTGAGTTTCTCACTTGGGTTCCTGGGTCTGAGATTTTATTCTTGGGTCATGAATTCAAGTCTCTGATATTCCAGTATCTTCCCAACAAGTCCTTTTGTTTTCATTCAAGTTGGCCTGACTCACTTTCTGTTATTTTCTAGAAAGTAGGAAGACAGATTCTTAACTTATAGATCTAATTTTTATAATAAGTCACAAAGCCATTGAAACAAAACAAGAAAGTGGTATTGTGTTTTGTTTTCTCATTTTCCATTGCAATGTTAGTTCCTGATATCAGCAGTGCCCTGGGCAGTCCGTCTAATGCAAAATGTGTTTCCTAAATAATGCATCATGTTGTATCCAGTTTGCCTCAGGAAAACATGTGCAGTAAGAGAAATGCTAGTACAAGAACAGGATGACCTGTCAGATTAAACTTGATTTTGTTGTTGTTTTTTTCTCTGTCTCTTTCTAAACCAGAGCTAGAGGACATACTCGGTCCTCTTTGAAAAAAAAACAAATTTCTTCTATGGCCAGAAATGGTTGAGGGATCCAGGAAACAGGCACATATATGGTCTTAGTGTTACAGGAATGTATACCTCAGATAAATAGTAAAGCTCGACTGTCCTTGCCAGAGAGGGAAGAATTATCACAGGTTGCTGTTAAAGTGTCAAAAAGGAATATGTCCAGTTAGTCAGGGGCTTGCTTGCAAGATGCAATCCTGTTTAACAACTCTTTGTCTGAGTTCTTTTATTCTCTCTCCGTGGGCTGCAATGAGATGTAGGAACTCATCTGTGGCACGTTCCATGGTCAGCTATGGAGCTCTCTGGTCTTCCATATGACTGAAACAGAAAGTTGACACAGGTTTTACACAAATGTTTCTTGGAGGAGTCTTATAGGCACTATATGTTCACCACGAGCTATAGTAATACTTTAGGGAAAGGTATACAAATATCTCATGTGCCATAGTTGTGAATACTTGTTAATCATCACAGAGGTTATTTTCAACCTTGCCCCAAGAAGGAGCAAGGAAAAAGAGGAATGGAGTGTTCCTTAGGCTCATGGGGATCCGGAGTATAAAGGAGTAATTTAGAGGAGGCTATCTCAAAGCACTCTTAAAAGCTATCTACAACTAAAAGAAATAAATCAGGCATGGCAGTATGGGCCCATAACCCCAGCACTGAAGGCTGAGGCAGGAAGATTGATTCAAGTTTGAGGTCACCCTGATATAGACAGCAAGGTCCCGTCTCAAAAATAAAAATACAAAGAAGGAAAAGAAATGTGTTCACTAAAAGTCAAGAACAAAAATGTTCACAATAGCTCCAGACAAAAACAACTAATGGCCATCACCAACAGAATGTATAGATAGAATGTGATATAATCCCCCAACTACATACCATCAGGGCAATGAGAATGAAAAGTCTGTAGCCAAAATGTAATGTATGTTAAACTTATAAACCTAAGGTTAAGTCAAATAAGCCAGATGTAGATATTACCAACTATATAAATCGATTTATATAAAGTTCAAAACCATGAAAAATGGGTCTATGCCACCAGAATTCATCTTAGTGATGATGACCCTTACAAGAGAGAGGTGACCAAGAAGAGGTGGTACTTCTGCTGTCCTGGTGGCTTTCAGCCCCTTAACCTGGTGTGGACTACACAGATGTGCCCACTTTGTAATCTATGTTGTTTTCACCTGCTGTGTGTGCTTTTCTCTGCATAGCTGCAATGTATTTATAGAATTTTTTAGGTACAGGAAAAAACAAGCTGGTACTGGGACAGGGTCTTCTAGGACCATGGATCACAGCCTTTTTGTTTTTTTAATTTATAGTGCACTCAGATGATGATAATATTTGAATGCACTTGGGATTGGCCCATGCCCCAAACTGGCCCCTGGGACTCTTGCTAACAGACACAGTACGTAGGTACTCTGAGAGAAACAACTTCTCTTCATTCGCAGGACATAAGCCCTTCTTTTCCCTTCTAGAGAGATCTGAGAAGAGCCCACAAGAATTGGAGGAGTATAATTTCAGATCCAAAGGCTCATGACTCTCCCCAGCTACGGCGTCCAAACCCATCATAGCCAGTTCTGGCTGCTGCAGAACTCTTACGGCTCCCTTTCTAACATGCTACCCAGGGCTCTGGATCACTACTACTTTCCAGCTTGCTTCCACTTGGAGAATATCTGTTTCCGATTATTGTTCCCCAGATGTTTTGGCTTGCTTTTCTCCAATTTGAATCACATCTGGCTATTTCCTGCCTGCATGCCTGGGCTCCGTTTTCTCTTGTATTGCTTTTCTATCTGCACTGGAACTTTCAACACCTTCTACTTTGGTATCCCCCAAACACTTTGTTAAATCAATTATATCCTTTTCCCAATGTCCTCAAAGAAAAGAAAAAAAAAAAAAAAAAGAAAACAGCCAGACATTAGAATTCCCAGATTCCTTTCCTATGTTGCTTTAGGCAACCTATTTGCCTTCTCTGGGTAGGAACTATGGATGGGAGTGAAGGTATGCACATAGCATTGAGTCTCACTTGAGCTTCCAAAAGACATACAGGAGGAAATGAATTAAACCAGAAGGTTCAAGACACCAGCATTAGAGCCTAGTTTGCCACCAGGCACAACAAGCAACACACGCCGGTCGAGATCCAAGGAAACTGATCCAGAAGTTGTGATAAATAAAACTTCTCACCTAAGTCTCCTTTACTTCAAAACATAGTTCCTGGCATGGTAGGAAGTTCTCAGCTTAGGGAAAGATAAGTTTTAGATTCCCGAGTGTCAATTTAAGTGGCTGAAACAAATTGGCTGACATCTTAAGCTGATAGCCTGCCATTTCTTCTGGTGTATCTTTCAGAATTGTTCCACTAAAGTTTATTTATTTTTTTAAATGTGCTTCGCATTATTGTCTGTTAGTGATTGCTTGTCAGGGTTCCAGGTGTCTCTGAGCTAAAACAAGTGAATGCCCTAGACAGATTATGAAGCCTACATACATACTTTTTGTATTACATGCTTTTAAACTTTTATATATCTTAGCATGAAGGACAAAGAATGCAGTATATTGTTGCTTGAGAGTGTGTACATTTGAGTCCAGATTTTTATTTGCACTGTCAGTTGGGCAAATGAATGAAAAATATTAATAATACACTATTAGATATGTTTATTTCTTATTTTGATTTCAGCACATACCCTAGTTGGAAAAAAACTCTCAATTGATATTCATGACAGTGGGGATTTATTTAATGTCTATATTCTTTCTAATAAAAGGTTGAAAGATTTTCCATAGCTGTTTGGAGACTGAGGCTAGAGAATTGAGCTCTAGACCAGCCTAGATGACAAAGCAAGAGAGTGTCTCAGGAGAAATAAACAAAGAAATAACAATAACAAAAACCGACCTAGATCTCCAAATCCATCCATTCATTTGTTCAGGTTGGTTGTCACGTCCAAACACTGCTGGATTCTGTCTTTCAGATCTGTCCTCCTGGCAATTGCTTCTTAGACTTGACCTTGATAAAAAAGAAGCCATGCTATGTCATTGGTCCATAATTAGACTTTCGTGTTCTATACTCCTCAGGGTTTTTAATGGTCCATACTACCTTATGGTTCTATTAAATAAATCATTACTGCCCTCACAACCAACCCATAAGCATGAACCATTGACCACTGTCCTAGGAGGGTTCTATCTTTTGTATGTAGAAGATCATCAAAACAGGGGGTTGTAGACTTGGGTGTCAAGAGTTAGTAGAAAAATAATTATAATAGGAATGACTGTCAGGGTTGCTCTCTGGAGTTCTAGTTCTGGTGCCAGATGTGGTACAGTAACAAGCTCATACAGGATTGGCCCATGAGAAGGGCTCATATCTATTCACGCTGAGTTGTGGTCACTTTCTTCCTGTTATCTCCCGCTTTCTGTGGATCAGCAATCCAGACAGAGCTTATTTGTATACTCCACCTGCAAGTGTCATAGATCAGCAGCAGGTGCCAGCCAGGGCGACAGGCTCATAATCATCTGCAATGCAAGGAAAAAGTTTTCTTGTAGTACAGCAGGATCCAGGAGCAAGAGATCCCAATGGTAAAGTGCTGATGGATTCATTTGCTTTAACAAAATGAGAAAGTTAGGGAACTGAGAAAGGAAACGTCTTATATGAGGGTAGCCTAGGGAGGAGATAGGTCGAAAGTTGATTTAAGCCCATACTTTAAAATTACAACTAGGGGTTGGGTGGGCTTCTGAGCATTTACTTTGGCAAATGACTTCATAGAGAGCCACTGGTGCAGAGGGCATTTGAAAGACAGTGCACTCCTGCCAGCGAATACAGTAAGGGGGAGATTCCTGTTAGCAGGTGGATGCCCACGGTATGGGTTTTCATTGAAGCATCAGAAGCATTCCGTAAGCCTGAAAAGAAGAGATCTTTTACCTTATGCAAATATTGGAGCTGGGCACTGACATTAAGAGAAAAAAGTGAGGCTTTTTGAGTAAACACTTGGGGGTAGAAGAAACATCTCTTTGTTCTTCCTAAACTTCTTTGGCATTGCTTCTTTGAAGCGAGGCCAATCTTGAAGATTTTAATAAAAATTTCCTGGGTTAGATGGATGTGGGCTGTGCCAAGGTCTCCTCACTGGCAGGTTGTGCTGATGTTAAGCAATTTTTAATAGCGCTTTCATTGGTAGATTATTAAACTTTAGGTAAATCAACAGTAGCTCTTCATCAGGAAGATCAATGACCCTTGGCACAGGATAATTGCCAAGAACACTTGTATTTCCTGTTCCTACTTCAGTGTGGTCCTTGGACGCTGGCATATTTGGCAGCACAAATAATGAAGTATTGAGTGCCCAAGACAAAGCTACTAGACTTGCTCCTGGGCTCAGCTGGGCCACGATCAGCCATGTGACATCTGACCACTAGCTTCATAATTTCTCTCCAGCTCAACTGCAAACTTCAATCCATATCATAAAGAATGACTACAAGTTCTTTATGTGGCACTATACTAGACTGTGGTGGGTGAGGATAGGAGAGTAGTGCAGAATTTATATCTCAATTCCTGTTTTCAGACAGTCTATCCTATCTACCACATAAAGACATTCTTATCAATTTAGGGGGGTTTTATGCTTTGAAAACTATACTCACAGTGTTATATAAAAGCCATTTACTCCTTTTTATTTAAGAAAACATACTAGCCCCTATAGTTACAAAGAAATTTTCATTCCTCACAATAGGACACTTGCATGTATTTCTCACTAGATCCGTATTCCAAGAACATGTACGGCCAATGACAACATCCCATAACATCACCACTTTGAGAAAACGGAAGTCGTCCTTCCTGTCCTCCGCATTTTATTTCTAAAGCTGCCTTCTTTTGAACCAGCTTGGTGGAAACGGAATCTCTTTGTTTCCCCACCACCTTAGATGCGCCCCATGCTGATTCCAAATAGCTCATGTTCACATCAGCCAAGCTTCCCCCGACTCTCACCTCTTCAAGCGGGAGATCCCAGATGGCCTGACCGCTTCCTGGATCATAAAGCTTCTCAGTATATAAAATAGACGTCTCTTTGATGATCCATGTATTTGTCAGGATGTGTTACACAACACATGTCCCAGGAAAGCCTCCTGTGATTTCCAGCACCTCTATCATAAGCTCAGAAAGGCCGTTGGCTGATTTGTTTATTTCTTTAGCTTTCACTTGGGCAGCTGGTTGAAGAGTTTTCCATTCCATTTCCTTCTACGTCTCACCATCTCCCTCACTTAACGTGCAGCCACCACGTCCTGACCATGAAAAGCAGGTGTATTTGAAGGTCCAGGAGGCAATGTGAATGCTCACAAAAACTAACAAATTCTTAATTACTTCAGATAAATTTCTCATCATTTATTTGAGCTCTTCAACTCTCACATACCCAAATGGAAACTATCTAATCTGAACAATTTGAACTCTAAACAACTGTCGAAGACACAAATCTAGACGTTGAATCTTCCTTCAAATAAATGCATTCATCTAACAAATGCCCAATGAATTCTAATTACATATAACCTGGTTCTAGGTGCTGAGCATACACAGCTAACAAAATAGACACAAATCCGTATCTGTTCCTCACTGACACTTAGATAGTGGTGAAAAGACAGTGAATATAAAACTAAGATTTTCTTTTTTTTTTTTTTTCAGATGCCATGTTACTTATGGTAAGTACCATAGAGAGAAAAGGAGTTGATAAGGATGACAGGAAGTGACAAGGGCGGGAGTGAAGTTTAAGATTTTAGTGCTAATAATAGACTGGAGGAAAGGGTAGAAGCAGAAAGATAAGCTTGGTTTAGAATACATGGAGAGCAGTGAAGGTGGTGAGAGTCTGAGTTTATTTTTATTAGGATAACAGGATTGTTGATGGGTTGAGTTTGGGAGAAAATAAAAAGATTACCATGACAGGAGCTAATCTGGGGTAGAAAAAATAAGACTTATTTGAAGCAGTAAGGGCAGAGGAGGATTTAAATGTTTGAAGAAAGAGGTAATGTATGAAATAGCAATTTAAGAAGGAACTGAATGGAAGAAAAATGAAGATTAGAAACCATAATAATTTAAAATAGGGTATACGAGTCCTCGGGCTGAAAGTGCATCCCCAAGTTTTAAGTATAATACACGAAACTAAGCCCACCCACATCTAGACTCATCATGGAGAACCTGGGATGCTCCATGCTCTCAGACAGCAGACTCTTCCTCGGAGGCAGGCAGTGCCAAGAAACCACAACAATGCTTACTGTGTTGACAGGAAATAACTGTCAGCCCACAATTTTATGCCCAATCTTTCAATTATATACACTACAACCCAAGAAATCATAAACTATGTTAAAATAAGGCAAAGACAGTTTTATTCAAGTGCAGAATAGATTTGCAAATGGGAAAACTGGCTCAGCCAGAAATAATCTGAGTCCCACAGACGGAAGGTGACTTGGGAGCTTGCCCAGTCCAGTGGTTGGAAATGTCCAGGCCAAGAGACAGAATTGGTCTCTCTGGTCTTTCTCAAGTCTTTTGAGGTATTGTTAGCTTTCCAAGAAATTGTTTCCTCTTCCTCCTGTCAGTGTCTCCAACCAAGTCTTCTCTCTCTCTCTCTCTCTCTCTCTCTCTCTCTCTCTCTCTCTCTCTCTCTCTTTCTCTCTGTGTTTGTCTCTCTCTCATCTCTATTTCTCTTGTTATCAGGACAAGAGGAATATGTTTCTCACCATACAAAAACAAACCCTCATGAAGGAACTTACCTTAATCAGAAGAAATGTGAACCCAGAAGGAATAAATGAAACAGCACCAAAAAAGGGGGGGAAGCAATGAATTATTTCTAATTTTAAAGATATATAAGTATGCTAAACAAAATTAAAAATGGAAGTGAGAATATTGTTCACTGGCAGTAAAAAGCAGGCAGGCTAAGAGCTTATTATATTTTTTATTTGGCAGGAAGATAGACATATTAAATAGCTAAATGTTTTCAGAAAATGTGTGGCTAAATATTTAAGAATAACAACTAAAATGGTAGGGAAAGAATCTAACTTTTAAAACAGAAAGAAAAAAGAATGTAGAAACCATATGAGTTTATTAGCAGAGAGTCAAAAAAAATAAACAAGAATAAAGACAGAATACAGAAATCCTGCAAAGAAAAAAAAAAAAAACTCACGTGTATCAAAAATTCAATGTAAGTACTTACTTAAACTTACCTAATAAAAAGTAAAGCTTTGATTTGAGTCTTTTTTTCTTTATTATCCATAATTAGATACATTGAATGAGCAAATAATGAGTTGATATCCCCATTTCCCCAATTTCCCTCTTCCCTATCCCCAATCAGCTGGATATCCTCCTCTGTGGGTAGTCTGGATCAGCCCATGGGGTAGGGGATTATGGATAGCCTAGGAGCCAACCCAGTTCCACCCCTCTTTGTATGTTGTTACTGAGGGGATCAAAGACTCTGGGAGTTCTCCCCCACCATGGTTCTTACCATCTTTCCGCCCCCTCTTCAGCTCAGTTCCCTGAGTCATGGTGGGTGAGTATTAAGGCTGCTTTATTGCTGAGGTCTTAAGGGGTCTCTATAGTTCTGATTTAGGTTGTGTTGAAAATGTTGGTGTCTGTCTGGCTTATCCTGTGTTGACTGACTGGCTGTGGTTGTGGGTCTTTTGCTTATCCCACCACTCTCTGCAGAGTTCTATATGGATCCTTCATAGAAGATCTGGGGTGGCTCATCTCTTGCCGGGATGTCAGCTCTCAGCCTGCAGTTCGTTAACAGGGTTGGAGGCTCCATAGAGTCTCTTATAGGCAATTTAAAACTAAATTTGGTTTTTGTATCCTCTATGGTAATACTTTTTGCAAAATAAAAGAAGTAACATTTCTAGCTCATTTTATCTCAACATTTGCCTAACATTGATAAAAAATAAAGCAGATAAGGAAAGAGATGGATATGTGTGGAAACAGATGAAAAATCCTAAATAAAATATCAACAAATTATTTACCAGTACATAAAAACCAAATGGGGCTTATGACAAGAATGTAATAATGGTTCCATGCAAAAAAATCTGTACCATACAACTTTAGTACAGATTAAAGGATAAAAATAAATAATGAACTTTCTTAATAAATACACAAAAGCTGTTTGATTAAATGTAACATTCATCCAGGAGTTTAAAAAAAAAATCTGTGTGGTCTGTGCTATTGGTGTCCTGCCCAGAGTCTCTCCACAGGGCTAGCTCACAACCCTCACAGCTCACAGCTGCTCTCTTACTGAGGCTTGGCCTTGACTAGTGAGAGCCACTTCAACTACAAGTGCCTGGAAGTTACATTTCCCCCCAGCCTTAACCAAGTGGCCTGAAGCCAATGACTGACAAGTCAGAGGGATGGATGCCTACCTCCAACCTTCAGGTGATACAAACCTTTGATGTCTAGAAGTAAGTGGTACGAACACCATGCCTCCTACCTCAAGTGTTGTCTATGGTCCAGAATTCCCTGAAATACCAGACTAAGGCTAACCCAGGGAAACCGTAGCTTTGTTTTACTTCTTCTCCTGTACAGTCCTGCTTCCCTCCCTCCACTGCAGATTTTCCTTACATAAGAACGTCTGCCTCTGACCTTGCTGCTTGGGAGCCTGACTGTGGCTGTTTGAATCAGTTGGCCTCAATAGACCTGTGTGTTTTGAATGTTTGCTCCCCAACTGATGGCAATTCAGAAAGCGGAGCCTTGCTGGAGGAAGTGTGTTGCTGGGGGCAGACTTCTGGTGTTATAGCCAGCTCTCCCTTGCCAGAGGTGGGCTCACTCTTGCTGTTTCCTGCCAGCCACAGTGGCAAGATGTGATGTCCAGCCTCTGCTCTATCATCCTTAAGCCAAAATAAACCCTTTCTCCCATCATCAGCTTTTGGTCAGATGGTTTGTCCCTGCAATGAGAAGGGACCTACAACACTAACCTAAGGAAGGAGCCTGCATATTTTTAAGTGTCTGTGCACTGAGTTGTGATGTCAAATGCCTTTTTAGAAATTCAACATTTCTGCTCCAGAGAGAATCTTTTCTTTTATTGGTGAAAACTTATTTAAGAAATCTAAATGCTTTCCCATGGGCACATGGGAAATACATGAAGAACATGAAGAAAATAAATCCTATATTTATAATTTATCTCTAGATAGAAGGGATACAAGATGGGTGTGCAGGATTTTTTTCAGTAATATCTAAACTACTGCCTTTGTAATATCTTGAAAAAATTTGGAACAATATTAGGCTTTAGTAAGGTCAAGTGTATATATATATATATATATATATATATATATATATATATATATATATATATATGTTGTTATTTATTTATTTAGGGTTTTTTTTTTGAGGTAGGGTCTCATTCTAGCCCAGGTTGACCTGGAACTCACTCTGTAATCACAGGCTGGCCTCAAACTTACAGGATCCTCCTAACTCTGTCTTCTGGGTACTGTGTTCAAGGCATGTACCACTGCACCTGGCTTTGTAATTTTATATATAAGTCTGAGAGCTCAAATCTCAGTCACACCCATTCATTGTCCAGATACACTCCTATGGAGGCCATATCAATGAGGACATCACCTGTTTTTATAAGAAAATAAGATGTAAATTCTAGTTCTCGCCTTTGATATTTAAGGACCCTTGTCACATGAAGGCCCAGCAATAAGAAAGTCAGCTGGTCTTCATGTTCACTTTGTATTCTCCTCTGCCATGGAACTCATTCCTTTTCTTGACTGACACAAACCCTTTATGAACTGAGAAAAATGTCAAAGTACTAGAACCAAGGAAAGAAAGAATGTGAAAGTAGAAGCAAAGAAAAAGAAACAGTGCAAGCAGCCATTTCCTCTCTGAACTATGTTCTAAACAGTTCCAGCAGGCGATTACCCTCTGATGGCAAGTTGTTTCCCTTTCTCTGAGCCTTGTGAGCATGTAGGGAACTGTGGGGACAGTCACTCTGCCTCCACCACTGTTGTTCCATGGAGCAGACTTCAGCCAGAAGGTCCCGGTACTTCACATTTTCTTCCAGCTCATTTTGGAGTCAGGTGAGGTCTATGGAGAATTTGCAGTAGATCAAGTCCATCAGCCAGCCATCAATCTGCAGTGATTTGTGGCTATGTATGCATAAAGAGACCACAGTTGTCCTCTAACCACATACATATGGTATCTGGGGATGTAAGCTCACAGCCTTTGTGTTCCAAACCACATGCTGCCCAGGGAGGTAAACCTGTGGTCCTCAACATGTGGGTTGTGACCCGGAGTAGTCTGCCAACATTTGGCAGGTGGGCGGGTGGAGATGAATTGTGTGCCTACTGCAATTTCCTTTTCTGGGATCTCCCTTGGGTTTATGTGTGCACACATACTGTAGACCATAATATATACCTGACGTGAAGCCAGAGCAATAGATGATGAGGACCCAGAAAAATCTATACTCATATTCCTGTCTCCTCATCTGTGGGCACATTCTTCCATCTGTCTTTACTTAAATGCATTCTAGATACATGTTTCTATCTTGCATGGGCCTATGCAAATTGTATAATCTCTATCAACCATGTATGTCTTACATCCTTAGGGGAAACCTGGCCATTTACAAACAGATACATCCAACAAGCAAGGTGGGCTCTGACTACCATTCAACTAAAGCACTTATTCTGATTTGAGCAAACAGGGAGGAACCTAAAGGTATCTTCCTATTTGCACAGATGTCTTTCTTACCCTCATATGAAAACAAAATTCCAAAACTGTTTCCAGGGGATTAATTCCATTGATTATTCTATAAATTCAAGCATCAGTGGTAACTTTATCCAGTGTTATTAACAAGCCCCTTTCAGACTGTTTATACTTTTAGTTAGCTTTGAATGGCCTTGAAATGTTGCCTTTCTGCAAATGGTCAGAGTTTCCTATATGCCTTGACACATAGAGCCAATTGTTTAAAAATATAAACATGATCTATTCACTCTACTCCTGGATTCAATTAAACATTTTAAGTATGCTTTGCCAATGAAAACCTTTGGTTTGTTTCTGGTCTCCTTGGTATGTGATAGTGTATAATCTCACTTTTCTTCAGGGGCATGATGTTATAGTAACCTGGCAAGCACTCCAGTTAGTGGTCTATAACTATCTGCATCATCTTCCAGTGGTTTAATACCCAATCCGCCTCAAGAATGGTCACTGACAGCTGGACAGCTTGACTTGTCAGTGAGAACTGAAAGCACATTTTTATGCAAGTTGCTATTTCTACAAGAAGGCCTGAGTAGAAAGAATTGAGGGTTACTAGTGCCAGGAAGTGACTACATTTCTGGAATGTGCTTTTTCAAGAATGGTGTAATGCCTAGGTGTGGTGGACAATGCCTATAACCCAGAACTCATAAGGTGGAGGCAGACAGTCAGTTTAAGACCAGTTTGGACTATAAAGTAAGAATTGCCTTTAAAGGAAGGAGGAGAAGGAGGAAGAAGAAGAAAAGGAGAAGAAAGAAGAGGGAAAGGAGGAGGAGGAGGAGGAGAAAGAAAGTGTCTCCTCCACCCTTCCATGCTCTGTTATCAGCACTGCTTTGGGACATTTCAGAACATTCCAGGAACTGCCTTTGAATCATCTGCGATGATTATTGCTGTGTATATAATGGAGGCACCATGGAGTAGTAATATCTACCTCATAGGGGTTTTACCCATCTGAGGTAGTTTGAATTAGATGTCCCCCCATGAACTCATGTATTCTGAATGCAAAGTCCTGAGTTGGTGGCAATTTGGGAAATGGAGCCTCCTGGAGGGAGTGGTCTTAGCCAGCTTGCCCTTGCTGGTGGTTGGCTCACTCTCCTGCTGCTGTTTTCTACCTGATGTTGGGAAGGAGGTAACGTACAGCCTCTGCTATCCTTTTCCCTGTCATCATGGAGCTTTCTTTCTGACTATAAGCTAAAATAAATCCTTTCCTTCCACAAGCTGCTTTGGATGGGTGCTTTATTCCAACAACCAGAAGGTAACAGCAACACCCTCTACAGAATGTAGGACCGGACCTATTCCACATTAAAGGATGTGCAAGATTTTGCTTGTTAATATAACAACTTCATTCCCATAGTAGACCAACAATGTGTTGGACACTGTGCACGGGCCTGGGACCTGGTCCATACATTTGCAGACATCGCCTTTTCTCTGGTTTTGGACTCGGGTCCCTTGTCAGGTATTCTCATTTTACTCTTGTTTTGGCATCAAAGTATCACAGTGTACTAATTTATCTATTTTTAAAAAATTGATGTTTGCCTCAAACGTGGCAAGCCTCAGGAGGGTAGAGATGAGGATCTCTATCCTGTAGTAACGTCCTTGTGTTCACATGAACACTCAGCCAGCATTTGTTCAATGACTGCATGACCCGAGAGGAATGAATACCTGAGTGTTGCTTTCTGCAAGTCTTCATCAGAATCCAATACAACGAAGGAGGAGACAGGTGGAATGTTTAAACAGACAGAATATATCCATCAGCAGCAGTCAAGGTGCGCTTCCTTAGGGTTAATCACTTGTTTCTATGTGTTTAATAAGTCGTTTTTCCAAAAGAGAACATGGAATCTCTAACACTGCATCCTATGGTGGCTTTCTTACTGGAGATAGGAAAATATTTCTCCCTGACAGGTAGCCTTCCTTCAAATTAAATACTATCAGGGAGGGGGAGAGAGAGGGAAATCTAGTTAAAATAAATGTTTTCATTATACATAAATGGCTATTTATTGAGCCTGGTTTGGAAGGAAAGGGTCATTTTGAAAGTAAGCACTCCTGTGTATGAGCTAGAAGTGTGAACCAGATATGTGCAAAGATTAATGTTCTCTGTTCTTAGTTCTCTGACACAGCAATGTCCACATTCATGGTCACGTTTGAGTGACATACTGAGCGGGCTGCATCTAAATTAATCACGACCAAGCATTAGGACCAGCAAGTGAGGAATTTTACTAACCCAAAAACCTAAAAGGCTTCTGCTGAAATCAGCCTTCCCCAGCCCTGAAAAAGAGACTTGTTCTCAACTGTGGCAAGTGTAACTGTTTGTATAGAGGACCCTGGCAGGCAGCAAGCTTGTCAGGGCATTGGTACCAGACATCCGGGGGATTATACCATCTGAAAGGTATGTGCCTGTGCTTTCTTAATTACTGCTGCCTACATGTTTCGTCCTGTAGACAATTGGTGATGGTTACAGCCAAACATGACCCCAATCAATGTAAGATGGAAGAGGTGGAGACAGACAAGCACCGTGGACAAGCAGAGGCCAGGTGTGTCTCACATGGTCAGGCCAAGCTGGGGACAGAATCAGAAAAACTAGAGGCTGAGAGGAGCCTCCCAACCTGGGGCACAAAGCATGATGGAAGACTCAACTCCTCCAACTCTTTTCACTGTCTTCTGCTTTTAAGAAATTGTACAACTTGCAAAAGGAACCTACCAAAAAGTATTTCATTCATTCATTCATTGGTGCTTTCTTAAGTACCTGCCATTCATTCTTTATTAAGTACCAAGCATAATCATATATTTTTTTTCTCAAAAATTGTAAGAATTGTATATAATAATAATAATAATAATAATAATAATAATGATAATATAGTGATCACCTTTTAGGGGTCACTGTGCTAATTTCTCTATAACAAGAGTATTGATGCGCCCCAAAAGTTCACTGGTTGACCCATGAGGACATGACCAGAAGACAGCAGATCCGGGGCTGGGAGTCAGGTCTCAGCTCTCTGCTTCACAGTAGGCCTGTCCTGCTATGGGAAGATCAGAAGGTAATTAGCCAGGAGAGAAGAAGGAGGGGTGGGAGAGGGGAAGGAAGGAGGGAATGACAAATTAGAAGTGGTTAGAGAAACCTTGCACACATTATGGTGCCAGCCATAATTCTGCCTTCCTCTTTTCATATTGTACTATTGGTATCCAAAATGGGGTGCCCACCTGACTCTAGACAGCAGACTGTTTTTTGTTGGTCTACAGTGATTCTTAATCTCAATTTGAGAAGGCTCATAAAGAGTGGAGGAGGGGATCAGCTCTGTGCTCTGATGGGTGTTCATCATGTTCATTGCTATCTTTGTGGGCAGAGGAGCTCCTTGCACCCAGCACAGAAGTAACCTGGTGGTTCCTATGCTGCAATTCTGAGTATGCAGATCTAGAGTCAGATAGTTCTGGAAGACCACACTCCTGGATTCATTTGTCAAAATGTCCCAGAAGGCTTGGCTAGAGGTAACAACTCAGGAGTTCTTAGCTTGAAGCCTCTGCCCCGGAGCCTCCCCAACTTCTTGACTCCCAGACCAAAGATCCTAGGCTAGAAACACACACGCTAATGTCCAGTGATCCAGAGCAGGAGAAGCTGGGGTGTCTCCTTCCTCCTGTCCAGACTCAGCTACATGTATGAAGCCTGGCACTGCCCAACACTTTGATAATTTAACCTGCTATTTCAATCGCCCTCACACCCTGGGGGATTTTCCACATATTAAATGTGAAAAAAACGATGTTTGGAGAGATAAAATTATCCTAGGCATGTTCAGACACCTTTGGTGTGCTGAAGTCAGAAAACTTGACCCTCGCATTCAGCAATTTGTCAGTTCATAGATTAACAATCTGATTAAGCCATCTGCATCCCTAGTTAAATTTCCCTGAGGCTCGGATTGCAAGTCACTTATTCGAACACCCATCACCTCACCCAGATTAATTTGGAGGTAAAGAAAATAATAGGGTTCTTGCTCTATGAACTAAATTGGCCAGATAAATTTCAAATAAACTTATTTAGAAACTAAAACAGTCTGTGGGGCCTGTAGAGCATATTAGAAGTGGGTTTACAGTGAGTCCCCTTGTCCCCTTCCCTGTGTTCCCAGCCTCTTAAAGTGGCATTTCTTGAATTTCTTGGGAAATCTAGGTATGTCTATCTGAGATTTTTGTATATCTGTTATTTTTTGTATGTGTCAGAATAATTGTGTTCACCCCAAACCCTTAGGTTGAAATCCAAACCCCCACTATGACGATACTTAGAGACAGAGTTGTTAGAAGTAATTAGGGTTAAACGATGCAATAAGGATGTGTGCCTACTCAGATAGATCTGGTAAGCAAGGAGTTGTGCTGTTATGTACCATAATCTCAGCACTCAGGAAGCTAAGGCAGGAGGATTACAAGTTTGGGGAGCTACACAGTGAGATGAAAGAAAGGAAAGATAGGAGAAAAGAAAAGGGAAGAGAAGAGAAGAAAATAAAAGAAAGAGACTAGGAAGGAAGGAAAAGAAAGAAGCAGCATTTTTTAAAGGTGGCCTTATAAGAAAAGAGAGAGCCACCTATCAACACTTACTTCTTGTTCCCTCCTTCTAAACAAGTTCAAAGACAAAGCCATATGAGGGCATTTCAAGAGGTGGCTAATGACCATGAGCTAGGGATACGACCTTCAGGAGAAGCCAAACCTGTCAATGCTTTGATCTTGGACTTCTAACAGTAAATAAATGCTGTTGTTTAAGCTACCTGTCCCTGACATTTTGCTATAGTAGACTGAACAAACTAATACATTTAACAACCTCCCCAAATAATCACTTAGAAGAAGCTCACCAGATCCTTTGAGTGGCCTGTTGCTGGGGTTACCAGAAAGTATCAAAGATGTCCAGTTAAGATTGACTTTCTGATATATAATGAGCAATTTCAAAGTACTAAATATGTCCTAGATATTATATACAACATAATTCAACTAAAAATTGCTATTTAATCTGGGCCCTGATTATTCAGCATAGTTGGTGATCTGTGGGGTTCTGTTTGTTTTTGAGTGGATTTGCCTTAGCTGAAGGGGCAGAGGGTGTTGGGTGCTTCAGTTGCCCACACCTGAGTTAGAGAAGGGACACTACATACAGTGATAACTCCAGAATACCTGAGGAGAGACTGGGATAAGCATTCCAGAAAGGTGAGGACTTGGCCCCTGATGGTGAATAAACCAAAACCTGCGTCTCTCCCCTTCTGGTATTCATATCTGTCTGATGAGTAAGAGATAAAGACAGGGTCAGAGGAACAGCTACTTTACCTGGCCCACAGGTGCTATGGGGTCACTTAATTTATGTTTGTTCTTCCTTCCATGTTGGAAGGAGCCTGCACAGATAAGAATTCAATCTCAGTGAGTAAGAATTGTGAAGACACACATGAATGAGGCCCAAAGCTCACCCCGGAGGAAATTTGCTGAGTGATGGAGGAAGACTATAAGTAAACTTGGAACCTCTCTGAAGTTCAAGACTCCTCTCTTGACTTCAGTTATGCTGCTAAGCACCACTGCTGGAATTTGCCTCAAGATGTCAAGAGGGAGAAGCAGGGGGGAGGGGTGAAGTCAATCTAGATGGAGCTAAACAGAGCAAGTTCCTTTTTTAAACTGAGGTGATTTAACCAAAGTGGAAGTTTCTAGAAAGCTAACAGCAGTCAAGTTCCTCCTTTCACAGATTGTAAGAGGGTTTAAAATGATGAGAACTGTGATCATGATGAAGGGCCTGGACTGCTTCTAGGGCCAGGGAAGGCCTCCGCATCTAGGCCTCTGGCGATAAACAGATGGGAAGGGACTCAAGAATGGAGCCTGAGGAGAGGTACCTGGGATACAACTGGATTCCTATTGATCCACATAACTGTAAAGTTTCCACCAGCTCCTTAGACACTAATAGAAGGCTCACACCCAAGCTCCCAGTCTCTGGCTCTGAAATCCCTCTGGAATCTTACTATGTTATTGGGTTCCTACCACACTCTGGTGAAGGGAGGCATAGACCCTGGATTGCTAGCTTCTTAGAAAGTGAATCCTTCTCTTCCCTCACTCTTTGCTCTTCCCTACAGACCTACCTCGTCCTGATGCCTCATTCAGCTTTAAACTACAATGCCAAGTATACAATAGGAAATAATAATGGTCTGGACTAAAGCAAGACCATACCTCAAAGAAAAAAGCAAACAAACAAACAAAAAAATTATAAATACAGATACCTTAGCAAATAAAAAAAACACCACCTGTAGAAACACCCAAACATTTTGCTCACCAGGGAGTACCACTCAAGTTTTCTCATACCTACCCATATGAAGACCTATAAGAAATGCCTCCCATTGAGGAATATGAGATGCAAGATGAGTTCTGAAGCCAAGCAATTAAGTGTTTAGCACATTTAATAAAATAAGCCTGAGTCAAACTGCCAATTCAATTCAGGGAAGGTTTATTGACACTTCACTAGGGAGGCAGGCAGCACATGAATGTGGCTCATGGGCTCTGAACACACCACCTGTGTCTGTATGCAGACTCGAATGCCCACTTAGTTGTGTGATTTTGTGAAATGATTGTTAATTCCTCTCAGTCAAGGTCCTTGTAATAGAGGGTATGAGAGTACCACAGCATCAGGTTGCTATGAGCATTCACAAGTGTATGTCAAGTGCTGTCGTCTGGATCTAGAATATCCCCAAAGGCCCATTTCTTCCAGGTTTGGTCATCTGCATGTAGCACTATTGAAAGGTGGTGGCACTTTTAAAACATGGATTTTAGTAGGAGCAACTCAGGTCATTGAATGGATAATGGAAGCCCAATCCCTTCCTCATACTCGCCTTGTTCCAAACTGCCATGAGCTGAACATTTTCCTCTGTTATATGCTCCAACCACAATATGCTGCTGTGGGAAAACTGCTTCCCCCATGAGGGTTGGGGGCCCATAGGTCCTTTCTGGAATCCAGAAAAGGTTTAGAGGCTGCAAGAATGAAGACATTCAGAAATGCAGTGAAAAGCTGAAGTAGCAAACTTTATTCTCTAACTGCTAGCAAAAGCTTGCTTTGAGAAGGAAGGGGCTCCAGAGCTGGGGGTCCATTTGAGTGAGCTCCATGAGTGGCTCTTATAGGGTTTGGGTCTCCCTCCTTCCCTCTATCATGGTAATGAGGGATAGAGGTTTAGCTCTCCCCTTAGCCCCTCCCCAAGACACATGAGCCAATGGCCTTTAAAATAGCTGGCTGTGTTTCCCTAACTTCTGTCTTTATAGTTTTCTACCCTTGTGGCTAATTTTTAATGGACTGTCTTCCTGCTGTCTGTCTTCTCATTCCCCTGGGTCAGCAATCCCCTAGACCCATTCCCTACATGCCTATGACCCCAAAACCACAGCCAAACAGAATCAACAGACCGTAAGCTGAAACCTCTGAAACCATGAGCTAAATAAGCCTCTCTTCTTCATAAATTGATTGCCTCAGGTATTTTTAGATTTTTTAAGCAGAGAGAGAGAGAGAGAGAGAGAGAGAGAGAGAGAGAGAGAGAGAGAGAGGAGAAAGACAGAAAGGGCATACCAGGACCTCTAGCCACTGCAAACGAACTCGATGCATGCACCATTGTACATCTGGCTTTACAAGGGTACTGGGGAATTGAACTCTGGTCATTAAGCTTTGCAGGCAAGTGCCTTAACAGCTGAGCCATCTCTCCAGCCCATGTCTGGCATTTTTTATAGCAATGAACACCTGTGACATCAAGCAGCCACTGTAGTGCCTGGCACAGAATAATTGCCCCCAAAAATTGTTCAGAGGGTACAGAGATGGCTTCTGTCCTCAACAAGCTTACAGCTTGAGAAAATGAAAATAGGCAAATCACCATTGAATATATGATGGGGCTAAGGAGGCTATAAGCCACTAAACCCAGCAAAGGGATGGGTAGAGAAGAGTGAAAGGGAGTTGGGAGGCAAAGCCAACTCTTGAAAGGTTATTGAGCTGGAATTAAAAGAAGGAGCAGAGGTGCAAGGCAGTATTATGGCTTCTAAAACCATGGTCATGTACCTACTGCTACCTTGTCTTGTTCTGGTCCTCTAATCAATCCTCCAGCTTACATCAATATTCTCCTGCAGGCATCAATCACCCTGGCAGCCATGGGTGAAGTTGTCGGGGACTTCGTCCTGCTTCTCATGCCCCCAACATCACCCTGACTGAAATACTTCTTGGTTTGGTGGTCTAGCCCATCAAATAGAGGCATGCATTCTGGCTCTGAAGATACTCGGAACCTTGCCATGTACAAAAAGCTATGGATGGGGTCCCTGGAAACAGGGACTAGGAAACACTACTTAAAATGTGCAACTCCAGAGGATGCTGGTAGGTCACATCTAGGTCAATGTTGCCTGCCAGTCAGCTGGAAGCAAGGAAATCTGGAACATGGGCTGCAGAATGTGTGTTGTATAACAAATTTCTCTGAATTAAAATATTCCCTCCTGAAGGGAGGTCAAGTATGAGATTGCTGAAATTTAAAGGTCACATGACCACTCCCCAAGGTTAGAGTAGTGATAAACAACTACTTCGGTGAGACTCTCCCACCTGCTCTCCTGAGTTCCTGCAAGTGGTGTGCCTGTGCATGTGTGTGTATGCACACGTATGGGCGTGTGTATGCTTGTGCATGTGTGCATTCCTGTGTGTGCACATGTGTGCACGTGTGCATTCGTGTGTGCGCCTGAGGTTCTCCAGCAGCCAAGCTGCCTGGGTTGTTCAGGGAGCTCCAGGGCAGTAGCTTCAGTAGCTTCCAGGAGTCATCACCTATGCCACGGGAGGGGCTTTGGGTGATGCAGTTAGCTGCCTTTGAATCATCCATTGCTCCTGTAAGTGAGTCCTCACCCTGCTCTGTAAGTAACCCCAATAAATTCGGTTCACCAAAACTGGTTTTGGCACAAACATACCTTGACCTGTCCTCTGAGCCCTATTTGGAATGAAGAGATGTGGGTTCGTGTCTCTCCAGGATAAAAGATTTTCATGACAATGTGTTCCATATATCCAAAATTATCCTTCAGATCAACAACTAACTGGAACTGGTCCAGTGGGAGATGCCAGCTGTTCCCACACCAGGGTCCCAACTTCTAAGTTCATAAGTGCAAGGAGGAGAAGGAGCAGAGAGAGAGACTCCTGGCAATCCCAGTTTAGGAGACATGAATTTTCCCTCTTCTGCCAGATTGGACTCCTGGATATATAGCAGCTGACCAGGGAAAAGCCTTCTCCTCAGTAGCTTCCACAAAACATCCCAGTGCCAATTAAAAGCAGAGAACTGAGGCAGAGCAGGAGGGAACACTGCTTCACGAACAGCTTTGTTGTTTGCCAAAACCTGCCTTCTCTGCTGCCTCGGTTCTATTCATCAGTCTTCCTCTGTTGATCCAAACCATACCTTTCACTCCAGCCTGGACTGCAGCCTTTGAAAGATGGGGGTCAGGGCCTAACAAGGCTGCAAGCCACTTCCAAAGTGGAAAGCATAAGGAGCCAAGACCTTCTTCAGTGAGCCAGCCATTTTATTTCTCAGCTGGTGTTTGGATTTTAAATTAGTAGAAACTTTTGTCGCTTCTTTTGGACCTCCTTGGTTACGGATGAAAAGACTGTACCGACCACTATATTGGGTTTTTACTATTCCTTTTATTGCTAACCTTGCAATTATGTATCTTTAAATTTTTTTCCTATGTATCTTTAAATTTTTTTCCTCTGTACCTTTTTTTAAATATTGTAAATTATCACCTTCATTCCCTCATGGTTGGCACCTGTCTCATTTCAAGTGAGAATGCATTAAAATTTCTTTTTCGTGAGACTATCATAATCAGAAAAGCACATAGAATGCCGGCACACTGACTTCTTCATTCTGTTCATATGCTTAGTGATGAACATATCCATTCAGGCAATGAGATACTGTCTGTAACATTGTATACCATACTAGCCAGTACGTGTGGCTGTGGGTCCATAGAGAAAGAGTAATGAAAATATCAAAACACACTCAGAAATGTAAATATTGCCTTCCAACCTGGAATGATTTCCCTGGTCAGGTTGTAAACATGTTTACATACATGTACTGCACATTCTCACTTGTCTCTGTTCTTTCCATGAACAAGACATCCTAGCACTTTAATATTAACCTAGATAATGTCTTAGAAAACAGCCCTTCCTTCAGAAGACAGTGCAAGCACATGGGCCCGGGAGATGGCTACGTGGCTAAAGCACTTGCCTTGCCAGTGAGGATTGGAGTTTGGATCCCCAGCACCCACATAAAAAATGCAAATTCCAGCTGCCTACAATCTCTGGGCAAGCTAGGGAGGCAGAGACACTGGCTGGATTGGCAAACTCTGGGTTCAAGTGAGAAGCCTTGCCTCAACAGAATAAAGGGAAGAGCACCCAACATCAACCTCTGGCCTCCAAACATGTGCATCTACACCACACACAAGAGAAGAAAACAGATTGAATGAGAGTCTGACAGTAGCAGGGGGGCAGGGCGGAGATGTCCTTACTTTCTAGGGGTCGTTGACTGCCTTCCAGTAACTACTATCCTGTGGTCCATTTTTTTTCTTTTTTCTTTTTCTTTTCTTTTCTTTTTTCTTTTTTTTTGGAAGCCAGCTCCAGCTTGGCTTCACGCCAGTGTCAAGCAAAGCCTGAGAAGTCTCTTGGTTCACAGATTATTTCTCAGGTTTCTTTGTTGATTTGGTAGACAAAAAGACCAAGAGGACAGGGAGAGGGGAATTCCTGACTCTGAAGAGAGAGAGAAAGAGAAAAAAAGGGAGGGAAAGAAGGAAGGGAAGAAGTAAGTAGATATTAGGTTAAAACACATGTCTTTAAACCGCATGGACCAGATACCAAAATAAGTCTTTATAAAGTTCCACCACAATTGAGGGAAGTGAGAACAAATGAAAAATCAGATGATCTTTTCAGCACTTGATATGGAAGAAAGAGGAAAGCCTTGAAGCCAGCTGTGAGGGATAAAGGAGACCAGATGGCCCTAGCCTCCAGGCCAGGCAGAGGATCTGCCCAGCCCTGCACCCTGCCCCTGTGGAACCCAGATTTATATCCCGCCTTGTGACACTCAGTGAGGAACACTGGTGCTGAACATTAAGATTCTGTGGGAGTTCCACGTGAAAAATTGTTCTGTCTTCCAAGCTAAATGGAAGTTTGGTAGAAGCATGAGCTTTCCCCCTGAGGTGCAAAAGATAAATGAATATCCCTCCATCACTTTGTGTACTTAGATTATTTTTTTTTCAAATAAAAGAAGTTGTGATGAGGAGGCAGCCTATGAAAATACAGAATATCAACAGTGCTTCTTCACAGAAGCATCTCTATCTTCTTTAAGACAGAAATGTGACTTGTTATGCCTTATGCCTTAAACTTATGAGAAATGTGACTTGCTTTTAAGTCTACCCATCACAGAGCAAGTTTCATTCTCTTATCCAAAAAGCTGTGTTTTTGACAGTGTCCTCATCATTGACCACCACTTCCTCTGAAAGCAGTTGTGTGTTCATGTTACATTGCATTGTCTGAAAGAATGAAACCCTTGAGAGGAGTCAGCACCCAATGCAGAGAGCACAATGGACTTGTATATCCTAACTAATACATCCCTATTGAAATCATTTTAGGGGGATGTATTAGTCGGGGTTTTCTAGAGGAACAAAACCAACAGAATTAATTGTAATAAACAAAAAGGAATTTATTGGATTAGCTCACAGCAGTCCCACAATAGCAGTCTGCAGGCCTGAGAGTCTAGGAACCAGTCGTCGCTTAGTCTGGCTTCCTGTGAGAAACGTCAAAGACCCACCAAGGATAATATAAAGATTGAGTTGACAACAAAACCTAACCATCACAAGGGATGTCATATGATTTTAATGTAAACTGTCGCTCACAGCTTCATGTACCTAAACATTTGGTTCCAGTTTAGGGCATTGTTTGGGGAAGGTATAAAACCTTTCAGAGATGGCTCCTCACTGGAAGAAACAGGTGTCTGTTCATATCTCTGCTTCCTGGTCTATAGAACCATGACCAAACAGCTGTCACAGCTCCTAGACCGTGGAGTAACCTGCCATCATTCACTCCCAGCCACAGTGAACTATATCCCCTCAAACTTTGAGCAAAAACCAAGCCTTCCTCCCTTTAAGTTGCTCATCATAAGGTATTTATTCACAGAAAAGACAAAAGTAACTAAACATGAGAATATTTTAATTTTTTAATAGGATAAATAGAAAATTAAGTGATTGAACTGTGATGATATATGAGGTCCTGGTAACAGAAAAGTACACAAAGATCTCATGGTGGATAGTAAATGGGGTGTTTGGGAGTGGAGAAAAGCAGATAAAGAACTGGCAATAGTACCCAGTGGCAAGTGCTATGCATAAGTTGGGCTCTAGGTCCCATAAAAGTGAAATGTTTCTGTAGGACAATGACCATGTGAAGGAAAGCCACATCCAGCTGTTATCTGTGAGACAAAGAAGCTAAGGGCAGTGGAGAGAGGCTCAATGGACTAAGAATGAGAGCCTCCTGCCATATCTTAGTCTGTCAAAGCAAGGGGGAAGAATAGCTTGAGTTCAGAGAAACACTCTGGCCTTGATAAGTTGTGTTGAAAGAAACATGGGAAATGGAATCGAGATTTTGGTAATATTAGGGCAAACAAAAGCAGGAAGAGATAAAGTCTGAGTGTATCTGTGATGATGGCAAGGATAACCTCTGTTTTCTTTTAACTTTAGTGGTACTGGGTATTGAACTCAGAGCCCTGTGCATGCTACACATGTGCTCTGCCACTGAGTTACAATCTTGGTCTTCTTTCTTTAATTTTAAGACAGGGGCTGTCTAAGTTTCCAAGGCTAGCCTTAAGTTCATTCTATAGCCCTAGCAGGCCTTGAACTCATGACTCTCTGGCCTCAACCTCCTGAGTTTCAGGGGTTTCAGGTCTCGGCTACCCAACAGGGTTGCTCTGCTACCACAGGGTTGAAGTGGTAAATTGACAACAAAGTCCCTAATTTTGTCAACCAGATCCCTGGACAATGGAGGAAAGAAATATCAATAACTAACATTTACTATTTATAGTTATATGCCCCATCCATGCTAACCATTGGTCCTAAACCCTCACAGCAATCCTGTAACTCATTCTAAAGATGAGGAAAATGAGGCAAAGATATCTTGTAATGCATCCTAAGGCCACAGATTAACACACGGGAGCCATGATTCAAACACAGACTGTCCAAAATCCCTGGATACCTGCTGCATGTGCTACTCACACAGAAGACATGGGGTTTAAGGAGAAGACATGAGATTAAGTAGAATAAGTTTTGCAATTTCTGCAAAATATCAAGCCAGAAAAAATCTAGTCAATATCTGAGGGAAATGGTCTGGCCCTCAAAGAAAGATGTATTCATTCAACAAGTATTAACTGAAACACTTATGAACCTGATAAGTCAGAGCTGAACCAATTATATCACCTAAGTGTCTACTAAACTCCTACAATGTGAACATAACTATGCCAACTTCTTTATAATTCTTCTATTAGTGCACATTAATGATACCAAATAATGAGTTTTCTTGTGGCAATTTAATACAGGCATTAGTGTATTCTACATGTGTCATGGTTTGATACAGGTGTCCCCCACAAACAATTGAATGTGTTCTGATAGATTGATCCTCAGCTGATGGCAGTTTGGGTTTTACAACCTCGATGAAGCTGTGTTGTTGGGGGCAGGCTTATGGGGTTAAAAGCCAGCTCCCCCTTGCCAGTATTTGGCACACCTTCCTGCCACTGTTTGCAGTGCTGTGGCAGAGGTGATGTCCAGCCCTCTGCTCATGCCATCGTTTTCCCTGCCAGAATGGAGTCTCCCCTCGAGTCCGTAAGCCAAATAAACCCATTCCTCAACAAGCCGCTTTTGTTTGGGTTCTTTCTGCGCAGCAACTAGAAAGCTGACTGCAACAGTTTTGGTACCAGGATGTGGGGTCATCTG